>CM046803.1:30149843-30247343 GCA_025617405.1 Perca schrenkii | reverse complement strand
ACGTCTCCGGGGCAGGGAATGGGACAAAGATTTTCTATGTGTACACATACAAAATATATCACCCATATTACCAAATCAGCAAGCCATTACAAAATGAGAAAGCCATGCTATTCCATTATTGGGTATGCACATAGTGAAAAGCTGTCCGTGTGTCTTTCTGCCTAACATGACTACATGTATTTTTTGGCAACTTAAGGGCAGCAGAACACTGAACAACAATCAACTTATGAAGTAGATATGGCAAACTTGTTAGAGCAAAAGATTTGCCTATTTACACATCCAGCAGACATGGAGCAATATCAGCTTTAATTTGGAGTTGTGCTTCGGTCCACCCAACGAATAAAAAGTCAGATATTCCCTCTTCTTTAAGCTCTGTGTTGGTGCCCACCAACTCCCGAGGGAAATATCTGGGTATATGGCAATCCAAAGTTACAATCTTTTGATTACAATATTCCCTTTATGTATATGTTGTTTAGCTGTAAACAATCAACAATGTCCTGGCAGTCGCATGCAGATTTGTTGCCAACAAAACACCAACAACAAACCTACACACGACTTCCAGGATAAAGATGAACGGAAGGAGGACTGAGTATTTTGACCCTTATCTTTTACACTGTAGTCACACTACAAAGGTATCCCTTCACAGCCAGTGTGGACAGGATGAATGATTGCAGGGACCCACAACTCTTTCAACATTCATATAGCATGTGAGTATTGCAATAAAACAGACTTGAATACATTTTTGTGGATGATGGTTGACCAAGAAAGCAGCACAGCCACCAGAAATCTCTGGATAAAGCAGGACAGCTGGTCTTATTCAATTCAGTGAAAATAAAAAGACCCTGGAGACGGTTATGCTGGTTATAATTAAGGAGTGAAGCTAACAAATTAGACGCATGAGTGGTTGAAGGGTTGATTCCAAGCAGCCTGGGCCATGTGAAGCTAAGCAGGGTAAAGTAGTCTGACTGGTGAAGTGATTCATCTTTAGATACAGTAAATAAGGTAAGGTGTACAAGAAGAGGTTTGTCTAAGTTGTCCAGAAGGTGATACTTCAATGATATGAAATTTTGCTAAATCATTACAGAGTTAAGCAATAGGCTTGAGCGATCGCTTAAATTTTTAAATGATCCAATCGTGGGTACTCAAGATTGCCAATATGCGATCTAATTGTAGTCTGACAGGCTAGCACTAGCTACATTGAACACGTACTTTTAACATATTATGCACATGTGGAAAGGCTTCCACTTTAATCAATGAAACTAGCTACACCAGCTTGGCTGTCCTGCCTCCTGCTTGGCTGAAATGCAGTGGTAAGCGTAACGTTATAGCTACATTTTCATTTGACGATGCTTCTGTCTTGCTAATAGCGTATTGCTACGGTAGCTACACACAGTTGGTTTTGTCATATTCTTCATTACAGCGGCTAATTATCCGCTTTACATTTAAACCTACGCTAGTTTAATCAAGCACTGATAGCTCTCTCCTTTCAGCAAATTTCTCGCTAATCCCACAGTTGTTTACACGCTATTCAGTTCTGTTAGCTACATTAGCAACGTAGTTAGCGATGGCTTCTCTCTCTCACTCTCTGGCTCTCTGATGATCAGCGTGTCAAATGTTTAGCTATTCCTCTGCCTCCTTTAGTGATAATTACGGAAGAGGATTAGGGCCACATGTGAAAAAAAATTATTTGAGTTCTGAGATTAAAGTCAGAATTCGTTTTTTTAGACTTTAATCATATAATTCAGAGTTTTTTCTTAGAATTCTGAGATTAAAGTCAGAATGCTGACTTTTTTTTTACTTGAAAAAAAAAACCTACTTAGAATTCTGGCTTCATTCTCAGAATTCCGACTTTAAATTCAGAATTGAAGTAAATGTTTTCACATGTGGCACTAATCCTCTTCAGTAGGTAATGTACATGTATAACTGTAGTTATTTGTGATGTTGGAGGTGATATTATTTAGTTACTTAGTTCTGATAGTAAGTTAGTTAAAATTGCTTGAGTTATAGGCGTAGGAAAATCCAATCGCTGATTATTTCTTCAATCGTCGATATACGATCTGATCGCCAATCAGCACAAGCCTATTAAGCAATAGAACAAATAAAAGTATGAATTATTATTGCTAATGGATGATCTACTTTTGTCAGTTTTAGAAAACCGTTGCACCTTCATACACAACTTTAGGATTGTGGCAAAACATGGGAGCTGCTGCGTGAAACAGCTGTTTGGAATAATAAAGTGGTGTGTACAGCGATGAGGTCTAGGTAGAGTGAGAAAAGGGGAAGCTAAATCTTCAGCGAGTGTAGGACCATTCAGAAGGGAGAAAGAACTACAAAGACCAGGAGAGGTAGGGGATAAGAGACTACTGGAGCACTACAGGAGGGGTGGTGGGGAACAGAGGCTGGTACCTTTCAGTCTCTGGTGAGGGGGCATGATTGTCTGGAGTCAGACAGTTGGCGCTAGCGCTCCTAACCCTGTCCAGAGAAGGCTGCAGATCACTAGAGGCACCATGGCACAACATGCCATCCAATGGACGGGGAGACAGGAGGAGAGGACAGAAACAAACACAAAGAGAAAAAAAAACAATGGACAAACAGAAACAAATGTTTTAAAATAAAGTACGGTTAGAATCCCTAAAACCGTAATGCTAGTCTGAGAGGTAAACCATGACTGGTTTGCTGCTGTAAGGATGGGAGTGTCTGTAAAGGCGCTGACACACCAACCCGATTATCAGCCGTCGGACAGTCTGGCGAGGTCGGTGACTCGAGTCTGTTCGGTGTGTTCCGTGCTGTCGGCGTTCATTTTGGCCGATTTGACTTGTTGACTCAGCCAGTGGGCAGTTGGACTCAATGACCAATCTGATTGGTGGAGTGCTAGCCCCTGACTAGCGAATCAGTGCACGAGAAAACCGGAGGTGATAACGCCAGTATTTTCTTATTACTAGCCATCGTATTTTCTTTCAGCGAGAGTTCCGTTCAGCGAGTAATGACAACAACGATCCTTCTTGACTACTATCAATACTGTCTGATGAAAACAATGACTGACGACAGTGTTCTCTGTGTTTACCAGGTCTAGAGAGATGTTCCGTCATTTCCGGTTTTCATTTTTTGGGCGAAATAACAGATTAGCGCCGCCTGCTGGAGCAACCGTGGAGACGTGTTACGTGTCGCGCACGCGCAGAACATACTCTCAAGTCGGCGTCGCTTCGGTGTGTTCCGAGGCACTTTTTTGACCCACTCAGGGAGCTGACTGATCAGTCCGACTGCCTTTTCTGCCGACGGTCGGCCGTTGGGGTAGTGTGTCAGAGCATGAAAGCCCAGTTCTGACCAAAGATTGAGTCGAGCTGAGACGGGCAGGTTCAGACCGCTGAAACCTTTCTCTGCAACGTTCTAAAACAGTTTCATGTCGTCGCCAATCTTTAGTCTGAACTGGGCTTAAGTTGTCATGGCTGTCATGAAAATGGTTCACAGTGGAAATGTGTTTGTTTGATTCCAAATGATCGAATGCACTTTTCTCAAAACCTGGCACGGTTTACTCTCACGGCTCACTTACTCTAAGTGTGAGTGTGAGATAACTATCTCAGTACCTCACACATTACAATATTGCACTATTATGCTACTTGCACGCTGGCTACTTCATATTTAAAGTGCTCATTTATGCTAATTTTCAGGTTCATAATTGTATTTAGAGGTATATCAAAATAGGTTTACATGGTTTAATTTTTAAAAAACACCATATTTGTTGTACTGCACATTGCTGCAGCTCCTCTTTTCACCCTGTGTGTTTAGCTCTCTGTTTTAGCTACAGAGTGAGACATCTCACTTCTGTACCATCTTTGTTGGGAGTTGCACATGTGCAGTATCTACGTCAGCACTGCTAGCCAGTCAGAAGCGGAGTATGAGGGCGTGCCACGCTAGCAGCTAGGTGAGCATTATAACGTGTTACAAAGTGACGCACGTTTGTCTCTGAAGTAAAGGCTGGACTACAATAGAGCTGTTTGGAGCATGTTTTTTGAACAGTGTTTTCTGTTGGAGATGGTAAGTCCCTTTGGGGTGGAGTTTTCCACTTTGTAAACCTATTACATGCACAAAAAGATATATAACATAATAAAGGAAAGGGAAAAAGCCAAAAAGCATAATATGAGCACTTTAATATGCATATTTTGTTGAAGGTTGTACATTTTATTCTACACTATCTAGATGTACATTCCTTTTCATTCCTCTTAGTATTTTTTTTCAGTAGGTGTTCTGGTATGTTGATCTTTTGTTATCTTATTTTATAAAAATGTTTTAACCAATCTTATTTATTATTTCTAGCACATTCCTTGTATTTTCTGTATTTGTGTGTGTGTAGGTCCTTGTAAGTTGCTGATGTAACACGGTGAATTCCTAGTTTGGGATTAATAAAGTATATCTATCTATCTATCTATCTATCTATCTATCAATCTAATCTGCACGCATGTGTGTATCTTACCAAACTGACACCTCATCTGGGAACATTACAGCGCAGCGTGTGATGGAGCTGCGTTTTGCCATGAACAAATGAGATCCCACAAGAGAGCGTATGTTTCGACATGCAGGCAGCGTGGAACTAGTCACAGGAGGAAACGTTTAAAAAAAAAACAGCATGCATTTGCAAATGAAACAAAAACAAAAGAAAGGAAAGAAAGCACAGATTGGAAATTAATCTGTGAAGCTCCTGCTGCTGTAGAAAATACTCACATTAAAGGAAGTCCGCAGAGTTCGGAACTCTAATATTGGAGACGATCAACATTTTTACGACAATAAAGGGAGTACGGGCTTCTCCACAGGTTGAGAAAATTTCACACTGGCACCACGAAAATGTGTAAAGGCCTCAGTATGCTTCAAACAAAGTGCTTGTTGAATATTGTGTCTAAAAAGACTCTTTCCAGCATTCGGCTTTCTTGGAACAGAACATTGGCTAGGAGTGCGGAGGTGCAAAAGCAGGCACGGTTTGAACTTCTCTCTCAAGCATTCTTTGCCCAACTTCTCTATGTCACTTGTTGTGTGTTGTTCTTCCTTTGAGAAGAGACTCCTAAAGTGTGTGTAGTTATCCCCTATTTTGTTGCGTCAAGAATGCAAAGGCATGCAAAAAAACAATGGAATTTTAGTGGAGAGAGATTGGGAAGGCAGTTTGGACCGCCTCGAACAATTTAGATGATTCATCTCAAGGGGTTATCCTTCTAATAAATACTTTATGGGAAACGTGCTCTATATAGTTTTATCCATCCAAGAGGAAGCTATGATGGAATTCTTTTTTGGGAGAACCTATTTTGGGCACCCCTTGGTTTTAGAAGTTCAAATCACATTAATTCTCTCCATAGACAATTTTAGGTGACTCATACTGTAGTTGGAGCACTTCCTCAGCTTAGATGGGCCTGGAACACTCCCAGTTAAATCAATAGTACAAAAGATGAACACCTGTATTGGAAAATCTGTGGTTCTTTGATTAAAACGTCAAATGTATAAGCCTGTGTAAACCTAACAACCTACCTTACAATTTGCATAACAGATGGCAGAAGCAATCTTCAGCTTAAATAAATTCTCTTTTGGATTCTGGGCCAGTTTTTGATTAATTCAGCAAACATTGTGCCGTGTTTGTTCCCAAATGCAACGACAAAGTGTTTTTAAACTTGCTACTGCTCTGATTCGTCACTTCGACTGGATTCTTCCCCATAGAGTTCAACAGTGACCGCCCACGCAAAGGATTGTGGGTAGTGTAGTATTGTGGGTAGTGTAGTATTTCTTCAAACAAGGTTGATTTCATATAGACTTCTAAGGTAAAGGTACTTTATTGTTACATACACGAAGAAAGCGAAATTCAATCTCTGCATTTAACCCATCCCTCAAGGGAGCAGTGGGGATCAACTCCAGATCTGAGCCAGTGCCTTGATCAAGGGCACAGGCTGGAGAACCTAGTACATGTTTTTTGATGGTGGGGGGGGAACCGGAACACCCTGGAGGAAACCCACACAAACATGGGGAGAACATACAAACTCCACACAGAAAGGCCCGGCACGACCTGGATTCAAACCCAGAACCTTCTTGCTGTGAGGCCACAGTGCTAACCATTGGGCCACCATGCTTCTACAGGAGCAAAAACTTTCGTTTCAGAACCTGGGAGCTCGCTGTCTACCTTGGATGGTTTAGACATTATGGCTGATGATTAAAATCCTTATGGAGAAAATGTAATGGGATTTTTACTTCCGGAACCACACTGTTGAACTCTGTAGCAATGGCTGTGAATGCCCATGGGTATTGAATCATCTATAGCTGTCTGCCATGCCAAACTGACAAAGAAAAAACATGATTTCTCAGAAATTAAGTTGAAATAATTTAAAGTGGTGGCTGTAACATAAACCTATAGGGTGGCTTGTTACATTGTAAGTGGGGTGGGGGTTGATGTGTTTCCATTTTCAGTAACATTGAGGTGGTTGTTTCAAGAAAAGGAATACAGAGTAAAAAAGTTCCTGGTATAAACACTTTGTTTGTTTGAAGCCTACTGAACCCTTACCTGTGGACTTACCTGTTTGTATGTTTGGGAATACCGTTGAACAAAAGGGGCATCTTAGGTGGCAGTGTGTTATTGTGCCTAGTAGATCTCCTGTGTTAGCATGCATGCAGCAGACAGAAGTAGGAAAATGGGAGGAATGGGTGGAAGAGGAGGAAAAGAAAAAGTCTGTGTGGGACTGTTTGCACAGACAGAAAGTTTTGCAGGTCAAAAAAGGTGCCAACTTATCCAGTGATTGTATGTATTATGCTTTTAAGCTTATTCGAAGATATGTTGTTCAAACAGGTTTAGCTCATCAGCTGATTCATTCCATTTTTACATCCAAGCATACACTAAAAAAACAAGTTTCATGTTTCAGGACTGTCAGTCGTACTGTCGTCTGATATGTTTCTAGACATTCTTTGCTAAATCACTGGCTAAGCGTGTATGTTTTTGCAGTGTAAGCGAGTAGAACTACAGCATGACATGCATACAAGCATCAAAAGCAGGCTCTCATCTCTACCAGTGGTGGAATGTAACTAAGTACTCAAGCACTGTACATGAGTACAAATGTTGAGGTACTTGTACTTTACCTGAGTATTTTCTTTTCATGCCACTTTCTACTTTTACTCTGCTACATTTCAGAGAGAAATATTGTACTTACTCCACTACATTCATCTGGGGAGGGGGGGAGAGAAGACATATCCCCTGCACCCACCGAAATCTACGCCTATGCAAGTGAGGGTAACTACAGTACATGTGATACGCATATGTAAATGACGGTAATAGTCACGATCCGTCAAACTGTATTAGGATATGGAAACAGAGTGCAGAGACAAGGCTGTAGAACAGCAGCATGCTAAGAATGAGACTGAGTGTGAATGCAAGCGTGGTCCTGTAGTGTCCTCTTGTGGATCTGAGGCAGCAGTACAACTACGTGCTCCCTCCATTTCTGTTTTTAAATCTAGGCTAAAGACACATTTTGTCTCACTGGCCTTTTAAAACACACTACACCTCTCAGTCTGCTGTCATGTCTGTAATTCTGTATTTGCAAATTGCTGCTTGCTGTGTTGTCGTTGGGATGTTCGGTCTGTTTTCTTTCTACTTTTCTTTGTGCTTTTATTTTTCCATTTCAATGTTCTTTTATACAGCACCTTAGTGCGTTTCTGTACAGCACTTTGGTTAGCTAAAGTAGTGTTTAAATGCGCTCTAGAAATAAACTTTACTTTATTAACCAGCTCTTTGGCTTCCTTTCCTCAGTCTGATCAACCTGTACTCCCCCCCCACCCCCCAAAAAAACCCACTTACATTTAAAAATGACACTAAACACCTGCTTGCTTATTCCCCACATTCCTGACTGTCCACATTACCCAAAATGATGGGGAGTCATGTCAGTGAACATAGGCTATATTTTTCTTACTGTCAACAAACTGCATGAAAAGACCAAAACCAACCTTGGAATTATCTTACTAACTAAGTATTGTGTGTGCATCCAAAGCACCAAATGTGTATTAATCCACAGCTGAAAATAGTCCCCCACAAATCTACTAATTCCTCCTGTGTTTGTGAAAGAAAAAAAAGAAGGGAAAAAAAAAACGACAGTGTGTAGCTGGATTTTTTTTGCCGTTTAAAAAAGAAAATGAAACTACATTTTCCTGACCAGTTTTTTAAGTATTTTCTCTTTCAGTGGAAACAAATGGCCTTGGGGTTGGCCACAGACAGGGTGGAACAGCTTTCAGAGATTGAGAGACAGATTCAGAGACAATTGAGACATTGTTGGAGTTTTCTTTCATGCCATTTGTTGACTATAACAAAAAGTATAGACTATTGATAACCTTATCTTTTAAGTCCAGTCCACAATTTTACATCTACTTGTGTGTGTGTGTGTGTGTTTTAAGTGGCTTCTTTAAATGACAATTTACTTTTACAACACTTATTTCACTGTTACAGCAAAGTAAAATTTTCTCGCTCTTTCATCCCTTTCTAAACAGTATTCTCAGTGATAGATTTACCTTTTTCAGAGAGATAATCTGATAACAAATACTACGCACAACTGATCCAAAACGCAAATCCAGAACAAAATGTAAACAAAATGTAAACAAAATGTCGTGATTGGCCAGTTTACCTGGTGTGGAGACACTCTGCACTTTTGCCTCGCATTGACTGGTGGATCATGATGACCTCACTGTGGTTACCATGGGGATGGATGACACATTAGGAAATTAACAACAGTCAAAACACCAAGAAGAGCAGAAGGAGAAGATGGTGAATAGGAAAGAAAAAAAGCTGTCGCTGATTGCTATACACACGACGCACACAGAGATGCCACAGATTTTTGTAACAAAAAAACATTTTGTCTAAACACCGCTCCAAAGTGACTTTATACAATATGACAATAACGGATAGCTACTGCACAGAGTGTGGTTCAAGGCCCAGAGAAAACAGACATGAAAATGGGGAAAAATCAATGAAAGAAAGGGCTGAAAAACTAATTCAGGTACTGTATCATTTTAAAAATGATAATGGTAAACATAAGATTTCAACATGGTAAAATAAAGTTTTAGCAAATTTCATGGCAGGCATTCACACCCACAGGTAGAAACAGAATCAGCAGCCACACAGTCTCACTCCAACTGCATGTGCACACAAATAAGCGGCCAGTGTCACCCACACAAAGCACACAGTCAGAGAATCTTTTTTGTTTTTGATGACATTTAGTCTAATCAGATATATTACAAGCGGTGCTCACACACAGACACACACCTGCTGTCATCCAGGTACTCCTGCTCATGGTGGCGGCCTCTGGCAGCGTCATAGTAACGGGCCGGAGAACGGGAACGACGGGCGTGAGGGAGCTCATTATCCAGACTCCTGAAAGACAGGAAGGAAGGAAGTAAGGAAGGAAGGAAGGAAGGAAGGAAGAACGGGGAAGGAATGAAGGAAGGAAAGACAAAAGAAGGAAGGACAGAAAGAAGGAAGGAAGAACAGGGAACGAAGGACAGAAAGAAGGAAGGATGGAAAGGACAGGGATAGAATGAAGGAAGGACGGAAGGAACGACAGAAAGGACAGGGAAGGAAGGAAGGACAGAAAGAAGGAAGGACAGAAAGGACAGGGATAGAAGGAAGGACGGAAAGAAGGAAGGACAGGGAAGGAAGGACAGGGAAGAAAGGAAGGGACGAAAGGAGGACAGGAAAGGAAGGACAGAAGGAAGGAAGACAGGTAAGAAAGGAAGCCAGAAAGAAAGGACAGAAAGAAGGAAGGAAAAGAATAAGAACAGGGAAGGACAGAAAGAAGGAAGGGAGGGAAGGACAGAAAGAAGGACAAGGAAGGAAGGAAGGAAGGAAGGGACTTATGTCAGGTTAGTGGTCAGGTGGTGTTGCAGCAGACTCTCATTTGGCTCGGCCAGTAAAAGCCGAGCTGGCAGCACTGTGTGTTCTGCATCAGACAGACATTTCATTAGGAGATGGACTCTGTTTGCTGTCATTCCCCCTCTCTGCCTCAACCATGTTGCTTTTACCTTTTACAAGTGGCCAGTGTCTTCCCACCAGGCTGCTATGGGTCCTTCATCAGTATCATCGTTAGATATCAGGCCAAGCCACCCACCTCTAAGACTAACCGTTAACGATTTTAAATTGTGTAAAATATGCGTTATATTTGGCTAAGATATAAATGGGCGGCAAAGAAGTGGATTATGCTTGCATAAACTTGTCACTGTGACGCTGGCCATATGCCTCCACTCTCCATGAAGGGTACATTTACAAATGTTTAACAGCCAACCTCTCAAGCTTTTAGCTTAAAAGATTTGGGTGTAAATACCACTCGCTCTGTTAGTATAAAATAGTACAACTGTTGAAATTTTGCACGTTGCTCTTTACAATAAAATCTTCTCTGGTTCTTTATCCCTCACCTCTGGGTGGGAACATTGGGTGGCCGCGAGCGGATTCGTCCCTGCTCCTCGCGGTGTGGGGAGACCGAGCGGGAACGTATGTGATGGGAGGGCGTCCTCTGCTGGTCCGGCACCTCCAGGGTAGACGTGGACTCTCGCTGCCTCTCCCTGCCACGCCCATCCGCTGCTGGGTGGGAATGTGCACATGCACACACATACATGTAAACACACTCTCATAAGTAAATGTAACTGCTCTGAAATTAATGTAAATATGTCATAACAGGGTTTCCCCCAGAAATTTTGTTTAGCTCGATGGCAAGTGTCTTTTTTCAACGAGGGCCCGGCTGGGGCCAGTCACAGACTTCAATGTGGAGCCCAGTAGTTTCTGTCTTACCAGAATCATGGACATACGGAAGAGGATTAAGGCCACATGTAAAAAATGACATTTCAGATTTTGAGTTCTGAGTTTAAAGTCAGAATTCTGACTTATTTTTAAAAAGTAAAAAAGAGAGTTTAAAATACTTTAAAAAAAAAAAAGGTCAGAATCCAGAGAAAAAAGTCAGAAATCTTTATTTTTATATATTTTTTTAGATACTTTTTTGGGCATTTTTAGGCCCTTATTTGACAGGACAGCTGAAGACATGAAGAGGGAAAGGTACACGCAGCAAAGGGCCGCAGGTCAGAGTTGAAGCCGGGCCTGCGGCGTCGAGGCGCAAACCTCCATATGTGGGTGCCCGCGCAAACCTCCATATATGGGCGCCCGCTCTACCAACTGAGCTATCCGGATGCCGAAAAAAAGAACTGAATTCTGACTTTATTCTCAGAATTCTGACTTTAAACTCAGAACTCAATTATAGTTTTCACATGTGGCCCTAATCCTCTTCCGTATGCACAGAATCGCAAAAATTAGAATTTAAAAAAGCCCAGCGGTTTAGGCCTGGTTGGCCACCAGGCTTGCAAAACACCGTGTCAAGGAGTTTTTCAGTAGTTCTCACACTAGGCCTTTACAGCTCTGATCCACTGTTGATTTACAGCGACCTTTACAATCACACATTAGCTTTAGCAGAACTGCAGAATATGAATTAGCTTCATCCAGACACCCAAAATCATCAGAAACTAGAATCCTAAAAAGTAAAGTAGTTAAAATCATATTCCCTATGTTTTCATGCATCCAAACCGCATTGTTCTATTTATGGTAGCAATAATAATTCAATGTATTCAGGAATTATCTCTCTATATCAGCGCTTCTCAAAGTCCGGCAAGTCATTCCAATATACAATACTTGAATACAATACTTCATGAAAGGTAACGTTTTCCATTTTGAAATAAATTTTGTATTTTTCAATAGTAATGTTGACTAAACATCGACAAAATCATCGACAAAGGAAAACAACATTGGAAAAAGGGACAGAAACGACAAAAAGCGTTGCAAACTTTGAAAAAAGGTGGAAAACGCCAGACAAAAATGACAAACACTTCCTTTTACTATATAAAGCTAAGAATACTGCTGTACTTTTACTGCATGAAGCTCAAAAAACAGACAGAATGTTTTTTTGTTATTGTCAATTGTTCCAGACCTTTGACCTGGAATTAAAATCAGATGCGGACCTTTGAGTGATGTGTTTGAGAACCCCTGCTCTATATAGTAGTCGTTGCTGGTAATGGCGGAGTCTGCCATTCCCGCACTGGGTTTGGAAATGCCTAGAGATCATGATAATGACTAAAAATGGTAACGACCGTTTTTTTCAACCTGGACCCTATTTTCTTGTGTGTTTGTGTCTAAGTGACCGATGGGAACAACAATCTTTGACACTGGTCCAGTAGTAAGCAAGATCGAAGCGGCGAAGCAAACTACAATGTAAGTTAATAGGGCAATTGTCCAGCTTGTATTTACCTTCACAACAGTGCTCGTTTTGCTACTGACAGACTCAGATTAATATTCTAAGTGTCTGACAACATTATGGAAAGGATCCCCTTCAGAGATAGACCTTTAAAACCTCTTTGAGACCTTTCTGTTTAACCAGAAACAGCTCTTAAGTCGCTAGCACTAAACCCACCAGACTCCATTTAAAAAAGCAATACTTTTAGCGTGTATATAGCCAGTATATTTTCACATGTAAATCGGTAAACTATGTGTTTATTTCAACCAAAACTAGAGTGGTCATGATTGGAAAAGAGGGAAAGGCGACCCAAAACGGCTTTTCATAGTTTTATTTTGTTTCTGTCGACTTTGAATGAAGTGTGTTTTACGATGCTAAAATTACTGTTTATTTACATGGAATCTGGTGGGTTTAGCGAATGCAATTTTGCGGATGTTTTTTTGTGTAGAAAAAAGATCTTACTCTTTAACAGAAAGGTCGACCTCCTTAGAAATCCTTTCCATAATGTTGTCAGACACTAATGTTGTCAGAACAATAATCTGAGTCTGTCAGTGGCAAAACGAGCACTTTTGTAAGGTAAATACAAGCCTGATAACTGCCCTATTAACTTACATTGTATCTTGTTTTTAATTTCAAACATTGTTGTTTCCATCAGTCACTTAGACACAAAACATGAAAAAAATAGGCTCCAGTTTGAAAAAAACAGTACTTACCCTTTAATATCACACAATACATAAGCCAACTATGTCAAAGTATCCTTGTTTACTACTCATAACATAGTGCTAACATCTCAGCACGGAGCGTGATACCATTAAACATATTGTATGGCAACTACAACAGGACAGGCTGTCTCAAGGATACAGACTATTTGAAAATTTGTCTAATAATAGAACTGGCTATTTTTCAGTACCACATCCTGTTTTTAAAATAAAAATGTAATTAAAAAAAACCTTTCTCTTTCTTTCTCTCTCTGAAGATAAAAATATAAACACAGAGACTGATCAGCCTTGAAGGGATCTGTGGGACTGTGTCAAGCTTTGTTGTTGGTCCCAAAGTCACTGCTTGCATTTCCAAAAAGGACACCACCTCAAAGCTCCCAGTGGGCCAATAGTTTTGCTTTGGAAAGTGCTACCAAGGTTTTCCATTTTATCTTACCATGCATGGGAATTAAAAAGAAAAAGGTGGACAAAGTAGTGTGGCGTATTTGTTCCACTCCTGTCTCTATTTTTAACTTGCCTACTCATTAACAAGAAACACAGATACATAGTAGGGTTCGACTGACATAATGCAGCTATAATGTTTTGATGGAGGCTGATACTATGAGCTGATACTCAATATCAATGTCCAAATTAAAGAAAAAAAAGTTTAAAGGAATACGCCACTGTTTGTTAAAATAGGGCTTATCACGGTCTACCCTGGCTGTAGATAGGTGGACCAACGCATTTTTTTGTCTCAGTGCAAGTAATTAGGTTGTTTTTTTGTCTTTTGTTGGCTCGCTTTTACTCACAACATGCTAACCGGCAACATAGGATTCCATTCACTACGCTAAGCTAACTAGCGGCGGAGCTGCTGGTGTTTCACCGGACTAAAACAATGCATGCACAAAAAATGCGTTGGCCCACCTATCTACAGCTAGGGGAGACCGTGATAAGCCCTATTTCAACAAATGGTGGCGTATCCCTTTAAATATTCACCACATTCACCATGTTTCCACCAGAATTTAACCCTCATGTTGTCATCGGGTCAAATTTGACCCATTTTCAAAATGTTTCTATATCAGAAATTTCAACCAAATTGTAAAAAAAACAGCGTGGATGGTTCCATACAACTTTCTTCACAAGTAAAATAAATGATCAGTTCACTGCTTTCGTTGAATTTAGGTGTTCTATTCAATTTTACAGCATTTCAATTTCATGATCTGTCTGTGGCCCAACAGGTAAATTAGGTGCATCAACCATGAATTTTAGATGAACGAGAGGAGAGTAATTCCAGTTGTTCCTTGTCCCCCATTTACTTGGCACCGTTAAATTGTATGCACAGGACGCAGGTTGTTTTCTACCCGGAAGTTATTGTAAACAAACATTGTAATTGTGTCTATACAAAAAAGAAAAAGTAATGCATTCCAGCCAAGCAACCCCCAAAACAACACCAAAAATAAACTAGTGGGAAACACTGAAGGTAATACTGGGAAACGATCCCCACCCACCTTTCGACATTACTGTTGTACCTTCATCAAATTCAGGCTCTGTTACACGCTGAGAACCTAAATGTCATAGACACACACACAGACACACATAGATATGTATATACACCAGACACACACACACACACACACACACACACACACACACACACACATACGCATGCACATATCCAGGCACAAATGCAATATTAGGAAAGGGTAGGGAAAACCGACATTTACATTGATCTACGTGTATACTTTGCTCACTGACAGTAAACCAGACACATTCCTATGTCTCTTATACAGTGAATCACACACGCACACTCACACACAGAGGTTATGAAGGAGAGTATACATAAATATGTACAAACCAATAAATGGCATTCACAGACTCAGACTTACGCTGCAGCTTCTTGCCAGGGGGCTCTGTGTGTCGCCGGGGCAGGTATGGGGAGGGTCGGGGCAGCGGTATGGATGAGACGTCATGGGTTTGGAGTGGATACAAGTGAGGCTTGTCGTCCAGTAAGGCCGTCTCCAGCTCTATCAGGATCTGCTCAAGTCATAATCCACACAGTAATGAAATGTTTTGCTGCCGTTCATGACTGCTGATGGATATAACACAGACAGTTGAAGCAGTTTATGGAAATATATCAGGAAAGCTTTTACATGTGCAGCTCTAAACATCCGCTGTCACAGAAGAAGTGATGCATTTCATGTTTTGCACCTAAGTAACACAAACATTGTCCATTGTCCAATATTCACTATCTTTTTAGCTCTGGTTTGGTCTCCACCAGCTCCTAAGGGAAATATCTGGCTCTTTAGCTGCTAAATGCATAACTATGTTCACCCGCTAGTCGCTAACTTTGTCTGCCATTTGGTGCTGAGCAGGTAGCGTCCAATCGGTTTACTGGAGCTTTTTTGATAAAAACGAAACCGCTCCCTGCTACTACAGGAAATAGGGCTGCCCCCCAAACATAAATGACTCAAATCATCAGTCGAGAAACCCCCAAGTCAAACCTCATTTTAAAGCTGTAAGTTAGTCAAACCCTGCACTAGTTGCATCACTGTACACAGAAAAATGCAGGATTACAGCATTGCATGCTATAAACGTTTACAAACCGAGTCACAAAGTGGCCTAACTAGAAAACTAATTGTTATGGAAATAGAGAAGGCTGAGGGCAGAATAACCCGATTCTGATCCCTGCCAAATGTTAGCGAAGGTCAGCTTAACTTTTCTTTTGAGACATTCTACAACCTCCTCTACTGCCGTCCAGTGTGATCAACACAAGAAAGACGCTCCATGATGAGCTACTTCATAACGTAACTATGAACAGGACTTTTTTGAATGTGTGGAAACTGATGTTCTGATGTTCTCACATATGGAATTGAAATGTGAGTTTTACCAGTGAAACAGGAGAGGTAGGCCTACTTACAGGACTTTGTGTTGCATTCTTCATGTTCCCTTTCTCTGAAGTCTAAGACCTAGATCTTCAACAAGGGGTTTGCAACTCTTAGGGGGTCCTCATATTACTCCAGGGGGACCGCCGAATTATTGTTTGCTAATTTCATGAAGGTTTTTTGAAATTTCTGAAAATATACCTTAATATCAATCCAACATAGTATTAGCAAAGATGAATTGGCCTATTCGTGAAAAAAAAAAAACTTTTTAATTTACACAACATTGATAATACTTACTATAGGTAAGGTATAGGCACTATGGTAGCCATCCACAGATATACTGTAGTTAAGCAAGGATTCACTGTGCCTTTTCACATGTATGTTTGACATTAAACATGATGTATACATAATGTATTAATATCCATCCAGCCACCCTGTTTAATATGCAGCTCAGTTTTATACAATATGTAGTAGGGGGTCCCAGCTCCATCTCTGTTTCAGCTAAGGGGTGCTTGGTCTAAAAAACCTTGAATACCCCTGGTCTAAGAGAAATAGTGTGCGAGAAAATGTGTGTGTGTGTGTGTGTGTGTGTGTGTGTGTGTGTGTGTGTGTGTGTGTGTGTGTGTGTGGTACCTCTCCCATAAAGGTGCTGTCCTCCTCCGGTGACCTGGGTTGGTCCCATATAGTCAGCTCCAGCATGTGGTTGCGGAAATCCCTGCGATGGACATGAGAGTAGACGAACGTCTGGTTCCACTTGGGCTCACAGGTCTTCTTCATAGTTTTTGTCCTTCGTTTGCTCTTGTCACTGTAAAAAAAAAAATACATTTACTCAGCCAGCTCAGTTCCCTTTTCAGTGGACTCAGATTTATTGTTTGTCCAACAAAAAAACCTCCTAGACACAATTCACAAGACTGCACGCTTGCCCCTCATTCATCTTAATTTACTCTACTTATGCTGGAATCAATTTACAAGTGACATTTAGTTGAGGCTACAGTTTACTTAATTGAACCCAAGCACCAATGGAGGGGCTTTAACCTGCAGTTCCTCAAATGGCCACCAGATGCTGGTTCTAACCATAGACTGTATAACAGGGATCTTCAACATGGGATCCGGGACCCCTAGGGGGTCCTCAGAGTTAATGCAGAGGGGCCTCCAAATTATTGTTAAAAAAGTTTTTTTCAAATTTTCAAAAGTCTTAACATAAATCCAACATATTATTAGCAAATATAGATTATTTAGCTTTTGATTTATCCATGCTGTTTATGGAAACGTCGTCCCTCAACTTGCATCTCAAGTTGCTAATCGGACCCAGAGGAGGAAGACTTGGCTTGAATAGCTGCTGGATACTCCGGAAAACCCAGAAATATTGGCCGTAAACTGTCGTCAGACTGATAGCCGCCAATGGGTTCTGAGATTGTTAAGTAGATAACATGGCTTAAAGGCAGGGTTGGTAACTGATAGGTTGAATATTAAGTCTGCATGCTTTCAAAGATATCTTATACAATATATTACATAGGGTTATTATGTGTGTGAATCTCACGTGCCAACTGATGACTGACTGTTGATGTGACTGTGATTGTCATGGGAAACATCTGGGTATGACACCATGACAGGATCGGAGGTCATGAGAACTAATATTCTCCATGTGTAATTATTATGTTTCGTGCGAAGGAGAGCTGAACAACAATGTATGTAATCTTCACCTGTGACCTTTGGAGGGGACATCAGAGACCACCTAAGTGTGGGACCCTAAGTTGTTATGATTATGTGATTGACAACTGGTTCTCCAGCTGTGAGGCCAAACAGTATAAAGGAGTATGTTCACTTATGTTCAGGGAGAAACTGGTTTGTGCCCGATCTGTGTATGCGACGGTTTCTCCCATTGAGTGTGTATGTTATAGATCTGAATAAAGCTGCCTCTAATCTGAAGACATCTGAATCGGTCATCTGTGAATTCTCCTCAATCCATTTCCAGATATCAGTAACTATTTCCAACATACACTTTTTGATTCATAGTTTGAAATGGTCTTTACACCCCAACAGCAATAATTAACTTACAGGCTCTGAAAAATTTGCGAAAACGATCCGTCATCTGTAGCTGCTGTAAACCTGTAAAAACACCTCACTGTCCACTTGGAAGGAACCAATGAAATGCCTCCCTGCCCCACTGCACGCACGTCGCCGCATTGTTAACAGTAGTCATGTTTGTTTTAAACATTTAGTATTGTAATATTAGGTGCCTACCGGTGAATGAGACTTGAATTCAAATTGCGGTCCTTTCTTTGCTCTGAAGCAGTGGTGATTGTGCATGTCTGTTTGGGGGCGGAGCCTCGAGGGCAAGGGGAGAAGTTAGACGAAGCCAAGGGGGTAAGCGTGCATCTGGAAAGCGTACCTCCAATGGGGAGATTCTAGGCTAACAAGACATCACCTCCCGTTAGCATCCCATTGATTCCAATACATTTTGGCGTCACTTTGACAGCGAATGACTTTACATCTGAAGCATTTTAAGACTCTATTTGTCCTTTGTTTATTTCTAAAGAAAAACGACAATGTATAAAAGGCTCCATTACCTTGTATCTCACGTTATGGTGCCGTAACAGACATTTTTGTAAAAATAGGCTAACGACTGTGTCATAACCACATGACTTTCTGTCACATAGAGGAATTACCGTATAGTCAGGAGAAGCTCACAGGCAGTTTCGACTTACATGAGCTGTTTAAGTTTAATTACTAATGTTAACTAGAATTTTAGTTAGCAATAATTAGCCTGTGCCCATGTTATCTCCTTACATATACAGTACAGGCCAAATGTTTGGACACACTTTCTCATTCAATGCGTTTCCTTTTTATTTTCATGACTATTTACATTGTAGATTCTCACTGAAGGCATCAAAACTATGAATGAACACATATGGAATTATGCACTTAACAAAAAAGTGTGAAATAACTGAAAACATGTCTTATATTTTAGATTCTTTAAAGTAGCCACCCTTTGCTTTTTTTATTAATAAGGGAAAAACTTCCACTAATTAACCCTGACAAAGCACACCTGTGAAGGTAAAACCATTTCAGGTGACTACCTCATGAAGCTCATTGAGAGAACACCAAGGGTTTGCAGAGTTATCAAAAAAAGCAAAGGGTGGCTACTTTGAAGAATCTAAAATATAAGACATGTTTTCAGTTATTTCACACTTTTTTGTTAAGTACATAATTTCACATGTGTTCATTCATAGTTGTGATGCCTTCAGTGAGAATCTACAATGTAAATAGTCATGAAAATAAAGAAACACATTGAATGAGAAGGTGTGTCCAAACTTTTGGCCTGTACTGTACCTACGCTCTCCGTCTCTGCACAATTGGGAATAATTGAGATTTCTCTCGGCACAGCTACCAGAAGACTTACAACTTTCAGACAGGTTGCTCACGTCACATCTACGTCGTCTCTCTCAGTTAAGTAAAGCAGTAACGCTCAGCCATCACCGGAAAAGTGACTTCACTGGTCTCCGTAGAAATATATGGCGTCGCTGTGTCCATTCTGTAACTGTCTATGGACGAAGCGCCGAGGAGATGCTACTTTCAAATCTTGCTAGCTTTTCAACATTACCAATCCTGCCTTTAAGGATGACCCATGGACGTAAATGTCATATAACAGTTGGGGGGGACAATAAACATAAACTTTCTTAAGAGCAATTTTTGAAGGGGTTAGGGTTATCATCTGTATTAGAGAAAAGAATCACTTCATCTGATGTTTAAAGTGGATAAAATAGCCTTGCCAGCCTACTTACTGGAGTTCCACAACTACACATATCCTCTACAACTGTACAATTTTGGCTGCATTAATTTTGCCCCCTTCAAAAATTGCTCTTGAGAAAGTTCATGTTTATTGTGCCCCCCAACTGTTATATGAAATCAATCTGGAGTTCCACAAATGGGGCGATGCCTGCGAGCTAGTTCAGGCATTCAACTCGAGCTGCACCGCTGTACGCACACGGGACATGCCTCACTCTCCATATCATTTACCATACACACTCCCTCAATTTGGCGGTCTATTTAAGCTGCACATTTCCCCATATCTGCCTTGCCATTGCTGCATCTGCCCTGCACCTGTATCGCTGCCTGCTTTCAGCCCCACCACCACTCCAGCACTCCAGTCTGACTGAACTAACATTACTGAAGTGATTAAAACTTTGTTCTCTCCCACCCAGCGTGAATCTCTTTAACAGCGCTGCTCCCACCTAACGGACTTGTGTGTGTAGTAGTGGTGGGTGGATCGATCCAAATATCGATAATATTGATTCCGACGTTGGTATTGATATCGATCAATCAAAATGAAACAACGGCAAGCTGTATAATTTGTCAAAAGGCTGTAAGATACAGTGTTAACACAACAAATTTAAACAAGCATATGAAAATTCTGTCCTGGGTTTTAATTTATTAATAATCCAAAGGAAAAAAAAATCACAAAACCACTTAAAGGTCATGAAAATGTATTCAGATTTAGCAATTTCATGATGAATCCAGCTTAATTAATAAAAAGTATCGGTATTGGCGATACTGGCCCTGTATTTACTTGGTATGTGATCGATATCAAATTTTGCAGTATCGCACACCACTAGTGGGTAGCAGGCAGTGGACCAAACCACTGTGAGGCAAGGAAGGGGGTGGGGGGCTCAATATGTTTTTAAACTTAAAACGCAGTTTGTATTGTTTTACACAAATTATTTTAACTATATATTATTATATTTTTAACAATACACCATGTTTTTTAACCATTTTTTTTAAACCTCAGATGGGGTGGATCCTGTCCATATCCCCCCCCCCGACCTGCCGCGATTTCTGCCTATTGGAGGACACTCAATCTGTCACTCCTTCGTTTGCTCCTTGATTGTCCCAACTTGGCTTATTCCTGTTTGCCCATTTTGCCCATGTTTGGATTAAATGGCTCCAATCAACTGACAAATATGGCAGCAAGCTTTAAATCAAGGTTTCAGAAACCTGATGGTGATGTCAAAGATGGGGTGTTTAAGTAGTTTGAATTTACATTATGTCAATGATTCTTGTGTGGTTCTGGTTCATCTAAACTCACCACCTAGACTGCATTTTAATGCAATGTTCAAAAGTAGCCTATTGTCCTAAATCTATTTTGATTACTAGGACTCCCTGTGAAGTGGCATACCTGCGGTCAGGGAGGAAGTACATTTTGACGTAGGGGCTTCTGGGCCGCCCATCAGGCCGAAGAGGAAGCTCTACTGCCTGCATCACGTTGACGATTAGCTGATGACCCACTTTGTCATACCACAGCTTCACCTGGGGGTTGAAAACACACACAAACAAATGATGATGATTGGTCTTCTTTTTCACACGTCAACAGCCCAACACACTCAAAGTGCACACACTCACTGAGAGTTGCCCTGGCATTAACTGTGGAGCATCTTGGAGCATCCCTGGACTGGAGGGAGACAGGACATTTAAGGATGGTCTCTCCATCTTCTGGGACTCAAAAGAACTGGAACCTGCTAGGAATACAATAGGGTATGATTTGAAACCCCAAGAAGAGAATGTCAGCTCCATTTATGACAAAAAAGTCAAACCTAGACAAGGGGGAAAAAAGTGAGAAAAGTTAGTTTAAAAAGACTGAAAACCTAATCTGGTCAGTGAGTTCATATCTATGTAATATCCAGCATCCATTCCTTCACATAAAAAAAGCACAGACCATTCCACAGCTAACATTGTATATTATTACTAAGCTTCTGTCTTACTTTGAGTCCAATAGGCTTTTGTATAGAAGTACATCATACATCTTATTTATTGGTCCTATAATCAACTATCTTTTCAACTACTGAGTAATGCAGAAACCCATTTCCTCACTCTTGACATACATCATAGACATAAGACATGATGGATTTCCTGCAGTGTTGGCAGTATACTGGTTAAAGTCATGACTAATGACATTGTCAATGTAACTTTAGAGGGGAATGAATACACAGTGACTTTTTGTGCTTGTGATGATTGTCCGTTTGTAGTCGTAGTAGTATTGACCAATCACGTTTGAGCGGGCTTTGGTTGCCCGTGTGGAGGCGGAACCTATTGGCCAAAATGCAATCTCGTGAACCCAATCAGCTGACGCTTATTTAGCTCATATTAGCTTATAATTTATCTGCATTCACATGCTGTTTATAGAAACGTCTCAACTTGCGTCTCAACTTGCTAATCGGAAGCGCACGGAAGGAGGAAGTCTTGGCCCGAATATCCGCTGGTTACTCCGGAAAACCCCGAAATATTGGCCCAAATATTTTGATTAAAGTCATGAAGCATTACATTGCCAATTGAAACTTTAGAGGGGAATGTATACACAGTGACTTATTGTGCTTGTGAAAGTTAGATGAGAAGATTGATAGAAATGGGAGGCGATTAGCCTAGCTTAGCATATATACTGCAGTAAGACTAGCTCCAAAGTTAAAAACTACACCTACCAGCAGTGATAGAAGATGTATTCAGATCCTTTACTTAAGTAAAAGTACTAATACCACACTGTAGAAATACTCTGTTACAAGTAAAAGTCCTGCATTTAAAATGTTACTTAAGTAAAAGTATGCAAGTATCATCAGGATATTCTTAAGGTATTAAAAGTAAAAGTACTCAATGCAGAAAAGTCCTCACATTTTAGAAACTGGAAACGATCCAAAAAGTTCTGTCAATCAACTTAGTGTTTAATCGTTTGTATCATTGTAGGCCTGTATATTGTTGGGTAGTTTCATTTATAATAAAACATTGTATTTTATAAACTACATGTGTTTTGTGTGCAAAAATCTTAATTTGTAAAGTAACTAGTAACTAAAGCTGCCAGATTAATGTAGTGGAGTAAAAAGTGCAATATTTCTCTCTGACATGTAGTGGAGTAGAAGTAGAAAGTGGCATGAAAAGAAGACTCAAGTACCTCAACATTTGTACTTAAGTACAGTGCTTGAGTAAATGTACATTCCACCACTGCCTACTAGTATCTCTTAAGTTCACTAATTAACCAGTTGTATCTCAAATATTTAATCTGCACATGAACAGAAATGTAAAAAAAATTACAATTAGTGGTTTTACGAGGAGTTAACACGCTATAATTATAACCTGGCAACCTTACTGTGACAACAGGACTTCAGAAAGTCACGCTAAGTGGTTTTACATTTCTGTTTGTATGCAGATTGTACAAATGAGATATGTATTCATTAGTACTTCAGTGTAGGGCTGGGCAATATATCAATATAAATCGGTATCGTGATATCAGACTAGATATCGCCTAAGACTTTGGATAGCGTAATATCGTAACATGACAAGTGTTGTCCTCTCCTGGTTTTAGAGGCTACATTACAGTAAAGTGATTTTGGAACTTTCCAGATTGTTCTTGCAGTTCTATTATTTGCCTTTACCCACTTAGTCAATATATCCACAGTACTGATGATTATTTATCACAAATCTCATTGTGTCAATATTTCGTGAAAGCACCAATTCTCAACCCTACATATCGTCGAAATATCGTTATCGAGGTATTTGGTAAAAAATATTGTGATATTGGATTTTCTCCATATCGCCCAACCCTACTTCAGAGGTGTTACATAATAGTTACTTTGGACAGAGCCAGGCTATCTGTTTCACCCCATTTCCAGTCTTAATGCTAAGCTAAGCTGATCACCTCCCGGCTCCAGCACCATGGTTAACACACAGACATATTTGCTTTTTCTCAAAAAATATGTTTGAAATTCATTCATGACGGGGGCTTACATACAATCAAAACTCTATTTAATTGCAGTTTTAAGCAGCAAACATGTCAATTATCCTAAGATTATGTTTATGTCTGAACCTGAACAAACCACATGCTGTACAAAAACTTAAGAAAACTCTATGTACAGTATAAGACAGATAATCAGCCAGACAGAAATAGAGACAAACATACAGACATACAATACAGAGATGTCCCAACTTCCCTCAGGAGATACCTACTAGATTCTAATGGAGGGTGGGACGTGTCGGGGATTCTTGGGATATCACTGGAAGTGAAGCAGAAAAAGGCCGTGTCAGTCACTCTAATACTGGCATATGATCTGGATTAAACAAAGTTTAATAGTAATTAATAGTTTAGTCTTCTTGATGCACAGGCATACATGCATATAAATGTTCAGTGGAAAGAAGTAGCACTGTAATTAACAAGTATTTGGAGATTCAAATGTCAGGTGGTTAAAAAACAAACATGGAGAAGCAAAGGGAAGATGGGAGTAGAGCCAAGTTCTTCTCATGCCTGCAGTGTTTTCCAGACTCATTCAGACATTTTGTATGGCCAATGATTATTTGAAATAATAATAAATGGGAAACAGTAGCTCAATTCTGCCCACATCGCCATCTTTTCTTGTCCAACACCACCACTACAACTAATGATCCAAATAGGAAACACCAGAGTCCATTGCACCAGCTTCATGTAATGTAAGAAAAGCATGGTAATCTGTGTAACACTTATCAGTGTAATTTCTCACTTTATATTTAAAATCTAATAAAGTGGAAAAGTTCAGTATTTCAAATTTGCAGCACTGATATTTGGAGTTTTTTTTTATTTTAGTAGTTTGTGTTTGTGTTGTGGACGCAGTATTTTAAATTCTTTATTCACCCATGAGGCGACAAAATAATATTCCATAAAATTTTCTGTAAATGTAATAGTTCAACATGTGGTAATGTACACTTAAGGCAGATTTATGGTTGTACGTAGGCTCTATGCAGAGGCTATGCTGTAGCCTACGTAAGTGGCCTACAGCATTGTGAGGATTTATACTTGCATGATGGTGTGTCTGCATTGATCTAGCATTATCTCTTTAAGACAACAGCAGAGTCGGTATGTGTGTATGCGTGGGGAGTGTGGTAGAGCAAGTGAGAGAGTGACGGGGATTAGCTTCGGAGCGAGTACCGACTCCGGTGGCGGAGACGGAGGGACAAAGTGTCTCCCCTGTGCTTTCTGACCACGGTCGTAAAGCTGTGACAGGAAAAGTTAAGCCTCTCCTCAAGTTTATGTTGTTCACGGAGAAGGTCAACCTGGAAATAAGTAGGAGGAACTGTAGTCTCGCATTGCCAGACCGTCTTCTACAGCGCTGTGGAGGAGGGTCTAGCTAAGTCCACACAGCATTCCGGGATGGGAGAAACTGGCTCTGGTTTATTTGCATTTCTTTACTGTAAACCAATCACAGTTATCTTGGGCGGCGCTAAGTGGAGGATGGAGCAACGGTGCTTCTGCAAAATAGTCTCAGGAAGGAACTTGTTTTGGTGGGACATGTGTAAGTTCAGGTTGTTTTAGTCGTGCAACCGAAAACTCAGATTGGACAGATAGTCTAGCTAGCTGTCTGGATTTACCCTGCAGAGATCTGAGGAGCAGTTAACCATAGTCCTCATATATCCACCGGAGTTTAAAATTTAAACACAAAGAAACCTGAAGGTAACGGAAGGTAACGGACATCCGGCCGAAAATAAGGACTTCTGGTCCCGTAAATTAAACGTCGTCGATATAGACTTTATTTCCTCTCGTCTATATCCACGATGTTCCACTTCCGGGATTGCTCCGGTGCCACCGGAAATTCCGCCAGATGTCATTCTTTTCGGCCGTGTTGGGATTCTAAACTCCGGTCGATTCGGAAAACATCCTCCTATGTAAATGTAAATGGACTGTTCTTATATAGCGCTTTTCTAGTCTGAACGACTACTCAAAGCGCTTTACATGGTACAGGAACCATTCACCTTTCACACACATTCATACACTGTGGCCGAGGCTGCCGTACAAGGTGCCACCTGCTCATCAGATAATCATTCACGCACATTTACACTCCGATGCGCAGCATCGGGGGCAACTCGGGGTTCAGTGTCTTGCCCAGGGACACTTCAACATGGGACTGCAGGGCCATGGATCGAACCACCAACCTTCCGATTGGCAGGCAACCGCTCTACCACTGAGCCACAGCCCCCATATGTAGAACCAACAATTAAATTATGTTTATTAAATTCTCATCATACGCTCGACAGCCCTTTTAATTCCAGAGCTCGCCTCCCTACGTGTATCGTTCCACCAAAACAAGTTCCTTCCTGAGACTATTTTGCAGAAGTACCATATGTCCGTCCACCACCCAAGACGATTGTGAACGGTTTAAAGAAATGCCAATAAACCAGAGCTTGTTTTTCTCCTATTCAGGAATGTTTGTGCCAGACCCTCCTCAGCAGCGCTGTCGAGGAAGGTCTGGCAATGCGAGACTGGAGAAATACCAAGCCCAGCCAAGCAGACCAATCATAGTTGCCTGCGTCGTTGCGACGTGTAGTTACATTTGTGTAGGGTACGGCGTAGAGTCCATGTACCTACATTTGTATCTGCAGCGTAGATTCACCACAGAACCATAAATCAAGCTTAATTCACTTTCTTTCTGAGAGAAGATAGATACCACTTTCATGTCTGTGCATTACGTACAGAGTTGGAGTCGGGACGTGGTTAGCCTAGCTTAGTGTAAAGACTGGAAGCAGCACGGTGGATGGCCTCCTAGCTTCAGTGCTGTAATTAACTTAAAAACATGAGATATCTATCTTCCCAATTCATCGGAAAGAAAGAAAATGAGTATATCTCCCAAAATGTTGAACTGTTTTTACATTTGAACTTTAGATTTTAAATACAAATATTAAACTGATAAGTGTTTCATGGCCTAGGTTACCTTGGAGCCCATTCCAAAATCAAAAAATGAAGATATGTAAATGACAAAAAAACAAACATATAACTTGCTTTATGAATCCCAATGTCCCAACTTTCAAACCAAGGGATTTAGGGTAGTAAAAAGAAATAAGCATTTCTTATTTGACACTGTAAGTGCTGGATTTCACTTTGGGATCCTAAGACTGAAAAAGAGGGATTCCAGACGCTGCACAAACAGTTTAGAAGGCTTGCAAAAGCAATGCTACATTGATGGACATTTCCCATAGGCCATTTTGCATCCCTTCCAGTGAACTTTCAGTTTAATTTAATTGGAGATGACAAACTGCAGCTATTTTCACAAAAGCCAATATTTACATCAATAGGATTCAGTTCGGTTCATTCAGGGATGCAAAATGGCACCAGCAAAACCAAAATTGTTTCCATAAGCGTGAGAGGATTAAGGGGTCCTAATGAAAGGGCAGATTACTTACTGATATTTTCTATACACCCTTCGTGAGTGTTTGGAGAGAAATTGATACATTCAACTATTTTCCCCATCAAAGAGCAAAGGTTAAATTAAAAGGCTGCAAGAGCTTAGAGAAACAGTTTGCAAGTTACATATCTGCTATTGAAGTAAAGTGAGATAAGTTGAATGTGCCTCAGTGTTAAAAACAAGCCCTTATCAATAAAACTGTGGCTCTTCATTTTAATCATTTTAATAAATTTAGTTTCCCAACATCCCAACTCACTAAATGCATCATTGATAGCACGTTGATCCTCAGAACTTCCCACACATTATTCTACAGTAGTTTAAACCTACTCAAAAAACAACTAAATGCATTTTAACAAATTATTATCAATAGCAATACATATACTACTGTAAGTGTTCAAGACATTTAAAACAATGATAGCCAGAGATCAATTAAAACAGCATTGGATCAAGAGAAGTGTATCAGTTAAGGTATGAGGCTGTTAATCTGCGTATATAAATTAGATATTTCCTGTCACCATGCAATAGTAAAATATGTTCCTAATACAGCCCACTCCAACATAGACTTCAAATGAATAGGTCTATGTCATTCAATTTAAATAAAATTAGTTTTAATCAGATAGTAAATACTACATTCCCAGCATTTCTCAAAAGCAATTTATAACCAAAATCAGGATTGCTAAATTTTCCTTTACAGACTATAGTCATTCTAGAGAGAGCATACGGTATTAAACATTATCAGACAAATACATTTTATGACGCTCATGCCTAAATAGGATGCATTCTTTTGAACCAGTCACTTACAAAACGCAGGCCTATTGCTATTGTACTCACAGATGTGTCCATGACCGGCTTGGTTGAATTTTTACAAGGCAACAACCAACAAAAAAATATATTGCACATGCAGCCACGTCTTGTCTTTTATGGAGCTTACAGACGATTTTATTTAGTCAGTAATAATTTACCTTATATCATCCTAGAAATAAACGCAAGTGCTTTTTTAAAGGGGGACAAAATAGAAATCCTCTGTTCAAAAACTTGGCAACCCCTGCAGCAGGTAATGGCAGGTTGTTTTTAATATTTTGAATGCCGTCGCACAATCGTGGTCAGAATACAAATACATGTCCCAGTCTCCTCTCTTATCTGAGGTTAGCCAACTCTGAGGGTAGATAAATAAGGGTTCAATTAAAAGCAACATGTAGCAGGGCTGTAGTACTTGAGTCCAGACTCGGACTCGAGTCCGGACTTGAGGCGTTTTTTCTATTGTCTCAGACTTGTCTTGGACTCATTGGTATTTGGACTCGGACTTGTCTCGGACTCAGCCATTGGACTCGCCAAATATTCAAGTTGGTCTCGAACGAGTCCAGCACTATATGCTTTTTTTCTAAAGTAACTTCCTCCTTCAAAACAAAACCATTGATGAAGCGTGTATTGGTTGCCCTAATACCTAAAGGGTTTACCAAATCTAACTCAAAAGTGCCTTAAGACCTTGATGATTTTTGAATTTGAAGATTGGGATTTTTTAGTCGAAGGGCGTTGCTGTCACATCATGAAACAGAAAGTTGTTGTAACTCAGACATACATTGTCCGATCAGCCCCAAATCTTTTCTACATGATGTTAGTCCGGGCCTCAAGTGATCCACATGGGTCTCAAGCTTGATTATGGTAAATTGGCTCTATAGCGCCCCCCTACAAAATTTCAAAGAAGTAGCCCCTGCAGTGCGTTTCACCTAGACCTATGAGATTTGGTATATGAGAGCATATGTATCATGTCCAGACTTAAAAAAAGCCTCTTGAAGCCATACCCTAAACCCAATAGGACGTCAGCTATATTAATATTAATGTGCAAATTATGGATGAATTTGACCATTTGCCGACTACTTTAACATACCATCCTACAGATTTAACCCGATCGACTTCAAAATTGGTCAGTACAATTTAAAGACCTCGCCAAAGCTAAATTGCAAAGCTTTTGCACTTGCTTCTCCTGGTTATACGCCTGGCTGCGTCACATACCTCAATCATCAGGCATCAACTGTTGTTCATTTTGGCCACAGACACAATGTCAGCGAGCACTTTGCACTCTGGAGTCTTTAAGACAAGTATCAAGTTTAAGCATGGGAACATGTCCGTTCAGGTTTTTGTTACATTTTCCATCAGCATTCAAGAATGTTCTTGTTACGCCAGACTAAAAAGACACATGGGAAGTTGCACTTCAGCCTTATGTGACTTAAGTGAAATTGTTATACTTGTTATAAATAATATGGCCTAATTTGATCCTACAGAGTTGTACTCTGCACTTGCATTTTTATTTCTTTTAAATAGAAGATATACTTTCTCTTGCATGACATGAATTATGAACAGGTAGATAAGTGGTCTTGAAGAGGATTCTTTTTTTTCTGTCTTGGTCTTGACAGTCTCTCATTTGGACTCGGTCTTAACTTGGACTTAAACCTCTGTGGATTCGGGCTTGACTTGGACTCGACCACTCCTGGTCTCGGACTTGTCTTGGACTCGACAAAAGTGGACTTGACTACAGCCATGACATGTACACTGGTGACTACTTATAACTAAAGGGTTGCATGTTTCACACATATTAAAATATGACACTGACAGGTGTATAGGGTGTGTTGTATTCCTGACTTACCCAATAGGCCTGGATACCACCAGCTCCACTTGAGGCTCGGCTTGAGATTCCAGGATGATGTTGTAAACTTCCTTCATGGTCGCCCCCGGTAACAGCTTCCCGTTCCACTGCAAAACTTCATCCCCTGGAATTGGACGTGCATTTGAAATTGTTTGTGACATTGTTTATTGTTTATTAAAAGGATCGCCATTAGCTGATGCCGTAGCAGTCAGTTACTCTTCCTGGGGTCCACACTAGACACACAATACATATTACATCACAGACGTTCCATTACAAGAATATATGTAAAATCACATCAATATGCAATACACTTATCCACGCCCACATACATACACATGCATGTACACACACACACACACACACACACACACACACACACACACACACACACACACACACACACACTTCCCATAAACAAGAGATCAAACTAACAGTCTCGGTAACTATCACATTACAAATAACCCACAATCTAAAACCTATTCACACAGAACAAACATTTCTTTATAGAAAAACAATTATGAAACACAATAGGTATATATATGTATATATATATATATATATATATATATTTTTTTTTTTTATTATATTAGTGTAAGAATATTCACCAAATTGGACATGAGGGCTGGGTATGAGTGAGAGTATCAGACAAATTTAGGCATAATTAATCTTTATTCTATATTCTTCGTTTTGTCAACAAAACCCATAAAAAGACCAAACCCCACAATGCGTTAGTCCGCTTCTCAATATTTTCCAGCTTTTCTACCCAGCCCCAAACCCATTCATGGCAATTGAAGAGATGCATTTTTAAAACCTGGTCATAAATATATAATTTAATTCTTAAAAAGGCTTAGTAATTTTCCTAAAACAGCTGGGCACTGTGGTTTTTAACAAACGTTACACACACAGGAGGGAATCGTGCATTTTTTTGGGGATTATTTTTAGCTGCGGATTGATACAACATGTGGGATGGAGTCAAAATGTGCTCATGGTAATAATAAGAATAAGAAAAATAATACATAAAACTGATATAGCGCACCTCAAAGACGCTTTACATACAAAAAAATGACATTTATGTCAACTGCTTGTTTTTTTTTCAATTTAAATAAAATAGCAAGATTAGATTTAATACAAAAATAAAACCATTGAGGGGTTGAAGTCTGATAAGGTCATGTGACCTAATGCAACAGGGTCGTTACGCACTAAAGCTTTAAATATATTAAACGTTATATATCTGTGTTATTTGTTCCTGCATTTATTGTTTGTTTATTTTATATTCAATATGTTTATGTACGCACCAACAACCAGGACAAAATTGTCATAAGTGCTACTTGCTTGGCAATAAATAATTTTCTGATTTTCTGATTTGTAATTTTAAAGGCCTAATGTTGAGATCATAATGACTTTGTCAGTCTTTGTCAAGACCTTCAGACAGTGTAACACACGTCACGGTTTAGATTACCTGCTCTGAGATGTCCCACCACGTCAGCCAGGCTACCCTTCTTGACTTTAGTGATGAAGGCACCTAATCTCCCTGACTCTGTTATTCTGCCTCCCACCACCTAGAGACAGAGAGAGATTAGTGTCATATGATATCAGTCATACTGTATAAGCAACGGTGACTGAATACCATTAAAATAATTATAACACAAACCATAAATAAGCAACACTCCATGTGTGTGTGTGTGTGTGTGTGTGTGTGCAAGCTATCCCCAGGTTTCCAGAAGTTAAATTTAAGACATTTTAAGACCTTTTTAATACCATTTAGAATGAAATTTAATTCATGAACATACTGCCAAAAATATGTAGGGTATAATGAAGAAGAAGGAAGAAAGGATTTTAGGCTATAAAAATAATTGTTTACCAAGTACTGGAACTTAATACAACATGTTATACTGTAATACTCACTACATACATGCTTTGTGACTACACAATGAAGGAGTTATTTAATCTTATGAAAGGACAATACAAATGAGACCTTTGTGAAGGAAATTTAAGACTTTCTAAAGAAATGTAAGGCCTATTCTAATATTTTTTTTAAGACATTTTAAGACCCCACGGGTACCCTGGTCTGTGTGTGTGTGTGTGTGTGTGTGTGTGTGTGTGTGTGTTTGCCTAATCTGACCTTTAACCCCAGCAGTGCTCCGGCTTCTTTAGGCATGGTGGCGCTCCGTTTGCTGAGGGTGATTCTTCCAATCAGATGGTCTCCCTCCTTGGACGGCTGCCAGGTTACAGGATGCTGCAACAGGAGACAACAAGAGATATGTACCGATGCACACACTGACACTGAGAGGACATATACGCCAATATATACACAGGAATACAAAATCACCGAATACTGGAGAAATATTAACAGTTTTGAATGTGATGATACTCTGTATTTAGTATTTTTATGTTTTGGCTGCAGTATATATTATGAAGTCAAAAGTTTCTCATCTGCCAGAACTTTGACTGTTTTTGATAATATGTTTTTGCCTGTGTTTCCTGACTAAATCGGAACAAAGGTGCACTGCTTTTCAATTTCATTATTAATGTGGCTGAATGCATGTCTGGGTGTCTACACACTCTGGGTTTATTTACATCTGAATTGAATGCATGTTCCCTCTGAGGGGCGCAACAGTTTACATCATTTTCCTAGGCATCACTTTACCTAAAGTTTCCTACCCACTATCACCAACTTAACGTAACAGTCAACATTAAGTCTGTAAAAGCCTTTTACATTTGCTGGTGTTAACACCCAGATCTGCTAGGCATTTTGCTGAGCAAAGCTGTCATGTGTTTTACATTAGTGGAGACAGAAGTTGTCAAGAAGCTGTAGAATTCTCTCTGACCAGAGTCAGTGTGTTTACATGAACAGCAGTAACCACAGTATGTTCTGCCTCCGGTACAGTAGGTGACGCTCTGAGTCTCTGTGGCAAAAAAGTGGAGTTAATGTTAGTTAGCTAACATAGTTATCTTGCTAATTCCACCCGACACTGGTTACAGAAATAATTAGCCAAACATGTTGTCAGACATCTGGCGGGAACACCGTGTTTTCCTACGCTGTGACAAGAGTGTGTAAAGAAAATTTTACTAATTTAGTGGCTGTTCGGTGAAATTTTTACATAGGTCAACCAGTAGAAAAAGCAAGTTGTGCGTTGGCTGAGCGCCACCTACTGTGCCGGAGGCAGAGTTACACCGTCATTCTTCCCATTCTTCCCCGCTCATGTATGCAGGCATGAACTCAAAAATAGCACCAAATAGTTGTACATTTTTTGAAAGTCTTTTCAAATGTTAAAGTGTCTTAACATGAATCCAACATATTATTGGCAAATATAAATCAACCTATTTGTGAAAAAAACACATTGATGAAAGGCTTACTGGACTATTAGGTAAGGTAGTCATTAAGATAGCCATCAACAGAAACAGTTAATACTAAGGATTCACTGTGCCATATGTATTTTTAACATTAAACTTGATTTATAAAATCATACCAACAAATATGTTATTTATTAAATTAAAGTACAGGACTCATTGGTTGAGAAATGTGCACCATGACAATGAGGCACTTTACAGCACCAATGGCACTCTTGGCACAATCTGGGTCCACTTAATGATCTGAAAACGTTCAAGCTGAATATGAATAACATTAGATACAAAATAATAATAAAAACATGACTTACATGCCATACAGTGGGGTCATGGGGGTAGCACTCCCAGTCACCTACAAGAGAAAAGAGACCGGCTCAGATACTGTGCATGAAGCAGAGACGATAACCTCCTGCATATCCCTATAACACATACACACACACACACACACACACACACACACACACACACACACACACACACGCATAAAGCAGAAACTGTATACACAGCACATACCAGCCTGAGTCCTCTCATACACAGCTCAGCCAAATTTGGAAGGTATTTGTATATAGTGGAGAGGGTTAAGTTTATTGAATTGTTAGGCCTGGGCTAGAATTAGAATTGTATCACTGCAGTGGCAAAGTAGCCTTTTAAAATGCTTGAAATCCCTCCCAGATATTTTACAGATTAAATGTTGTGGAATTACACCAGGGGTACTGCAGTGTTGTAAGGCTAAATACAAACTTTGGTAAATGATGACCGAATGTTGATGATCATTATGAAGCAAGTGTCCTGAGATAGCATCTGTTATGATTTGACACTATAAATTAAATTAAATCAAATTGAATATTTTTCCTTTGTATTATTTTATGTATTCAATTATGCTTTTCACCTCTTATAAATACAGAGGCTGGAGTGTGCCACAGGAGGAGCCATAGACTTTGATCATGTTTAAATAATTTATCAATTTCAAAAAGCTGTTATAACTTGAGTAAATCCATTTGCATTCAAATGATACATTATAAAACTTAAAGTAAAAAAACAAAAGTAAAGCTATAAAAAACAAAATTACATTATTAATCAAATTATTCTTTTCATGTTGTCTTTTTTAGTTATTTATGTATTTATGTAGTAATAATTGATTTTAAAACAGTAATGCAATGGTAATGCAATTTTAGATTTTTCTTATAGTTATATTTCATTTTAATCAGTTAGAAAAAAAACTTTATGAAGATAAATAAAAAAATATTACAATTAAATTAACTGGTTTGTATTACATTTACTGATGTGTCTGCCTATCATATGCCATTTTACAATTAGTTTCCTGCTTTAACATATACATCTTGTGACAGCTTTAATTTAAAAAGATTTCTCTTTACTATAAAAAAGTGTAATTAACGAGACAAAAATTTGACAAAACAAATCCGAAGTCAAGGTCCACCAAACGTACAATATGTAACTTTCTGCCGCTAGGGGTCTCTCAACCAAAACAATGGACGGTAAAACTGGACTTTTGATGACGTTGGGAAGTTGCGTGGAATTATGGGAGTTTTTAGTGTTAAACACCTTCGCTGCCGGTTAGAATCGTTCTCTTAATACATCCATGGTTAGAATGCATCAGTTCACGGACGAGTTTACCCATTCAAGTTTATTCACGTTACGTTTAGTCATGTTATTGTAATAAAATAGCTGCAGTTTCCCCAACATAATGACGTTTTTCTTGATTAGATTTATATTTGTAGCTGACCAGTTAGCTAGTGAGCCAGCAAGCTAACAGTAGCCAGCAGCTAAAACACAAAATATTTCACATATCAATGTCACCTTTTGGATGTTTCAACACCGGGGCGGACGGGGTTTGTTGTAACGCTAGCTAGCTACTACTACTACTACTAAACGAGGCTGAGAGACGGGTGTGGGTGGGGATTGTCGGGGGAATCTCCGCGATAGCGAGCCAGGACGTTCGATGCCTGTTGTGCAGCAGCAGAACATCTCCCAGCTGCCCGGAATTATCTCCCCTTTACTTTTCAGTAATCTTAACTTTTCGTTTTGGTGCTTAACCCACCTTTTGTCAGGGTTAATTTAGCTAACCGTAAAGACAGCTAAACGCGAAGGGGGGAGAAATTCGGCAGGGAGGAGATTTTCGGCACATACACCGGTAGCGCTACGGATATAGTCTGTTTCCCGACGTTTAATTAAACTGCCGTTAGCGTCGTAAGCAAGGTTGCTGTAATGAAAGTAGCTGGCTGATAGCTGACTGGGGGTTAACGGTAACTAGCTAGCTATATGTCCCGGGGCTGTCATCCCGACTGAGTCTCTCTGCGCCGGGGGAGTGAGGCAGACAGACCGGGGTGTGCTAGCTGGCTAAATTAGCATTAGATTAATCGTCTATCTACACAGCTAACGTTAACGTTACTAGTGAAGTTATTTGTGGGTTAGCTCAGTCCTGTTAGCTGTGGTCGAAACAGTCATACTAAAAATAACTTTATTAGCGTGTTGAACGATGTTGTAACCTCATAATGTTACCCACAAAGCATTAGCATCAACGTTAGCACATTGTAGTAAGTTAAGCTGGTATCGATATTGAACTTTCAAAATAGATAAGGTCTCTGTTGTATTACTGTGATAAAAAGTGGGATGTAATTAATCACAAAATGATGCTGTATGGCAAAAAAAGCAGTATTACGGTTACAAGCATTTTTTTTCTGTGACATTGTATGATTTACAATTACTCCTGAACGTATCATCTTGGTGCCAGTGTTCTGACTGAAGTTAGAGTAACTGGAGGGTGAAAGGTTATATGACGCCACTGACTGGCGACTAAAGGAAACGTGCCGTGTCTGAAAATAAAATAACAGATTTCTCTGGGTTTGACATTTGGTGGAAACATTTGGGATAGTGTAAAAACACAACTCATAAAAATATATAACATAGGTTTGGTCGTTTTTAGACATTTTAAAGCAGAAATGTTACATATTGTACCTTTAATTGCCAACTTTTTCTGAAGCTGCAAGGGTGGCCTCTAGCTCACCCAGTAAGAGCGTGCGCCCCATGCTGGCTGAGTCCTGCAGTGGCGTGGGTTTGAATCCAAACAACTGCCCTTTGCTGCGTGTCATCCCCCATCTCTCTCCCCCTTTTCCTGTCTATCCACTGTCACTTGTAATAAAGGGAAAAAGCCCCCAAAAAATAATCTTTAAAAAAAACTTTTTCTGAAGCTGTCAACCCTATTATATAGTCCTCATCATTCGATGGACAAGGCTAAAACTCCTAAAAGTGCTATGCAATATCAACAGATCCATCTCTGGGACAAGTGATCAAGCTCCATTCGCTGATGAGGACAGTGTAATATTGCTGAAAGCTTCGGAAAAAGCTGCTATGGGGACTTTAAGTGGATTGTTTTGTTAAATATTTCTAAATAAAATCCTATATTTTGGTAGATGGCACAGTTTCACTTCAATTCATTCAGGTGCTTTTTAGTAATGGCAAAGCCAGAGTAAACTTTACTGTAAGTATGCAAACACAATTTAACAATCATTTTCTCCATTGATTTAATTTTTTTTTTCAGTATTAACTGTCTTTCAGGGAGTTCTCAACATGAAGTTGGAACTGGTGCATTTTCTTCATGTTCAGTGGAATATTTTAAACAATTACACAACATATTTTCGATGGTTCAGGCCCGTCTCCCGCTTTGGGCCTAAAACACAGGCTCCTCTGTTTTATACTGTCAATGCTCTGTACACATGGGCCGAGGGGCGCAGTCGAAATGTGTGCAGGATCCCGACGACACTGTTATGACACAGAGTAAAACAGAGCCAAGCGTTCCTACGAGCCAGGAGGCTGTGAGGTTAATGAGTTGTGACAACTTATAGTGACATTATGTAATCTTAAAGCAAATGCTCTGACGATAGACAACGGGGTTCTCTTGAGCGTGAACGTGATTTTGTGCAGTGGGTGGGCCATGTTGGTGAGTCTTGTGTTTCTAGACTTACAAGGACCTGATTGAAGAAGAAAGGCTATCAAAGTCACTATGGAGTCAGGACCACCAGAGTGACTTGTTGTGAAGAAGATAAGGGTTGTATGAGATTTTAAAAACTAATACAGCCATAATAGTTTGATACATTTTTGATTAAAATGTATGTATGTTGAATGTATGTATGTATGTATGTATGTATGAATTAATTAATGTATGTATGTATATATGTATGTATGTATATTATGTATGTACTGTATGTATGTATGTATGAATTAATGAATTAATTTACTGTACGTATATGTATGTATGTATATTATGTATGTACTGTATGTATACTGTATGTATATATGTATGTATGTATGTATGTATGTATGTATGTATGTATGTATGTATCTATGTATAGTATTAATGTGTGAAATATAAATCTTTCTATTCCATCTGTCCTTTTGGAGCTACCTTTATGTTCTTGACAATGGAATAAATAAAAAAGAAACCAATACAGATGAACCCATGTAACCAAAATCGAACCTATTATATCAACTACTACTTATATCAATCAGTCATAGCTTAGCGAGAGTTTGGACATGTGGTCGCTTTCTTTCTCTAGTCTTTCCAAAACCAAAAAGGAAGAGGAAATGTGTAGGGAACAGATTAAAAAGTGCTTGCCTTGCCTGCTTAAGCTAAAGCTGCAAACGTTAGCAGGTCAAACTAACTAGCTTACTTCTTAGAGTAGTAACCTTAGGCTACTTCTGAGGGCAAGGAGCAAACCATTTACTACATCAGTTTGTGTGGTTATGCAAACACGTTTAAAAAACAAGACAATTTACAACTAGCACACTCACTGTGTAGTATTTTTTATGGAAACCTGCCCTGGGCGCTTTTAGGCTAATGTTAGCGGCTCTGTCCTGCTCTTACGTTTACTCTCCAAGCCCAGCCAGCAGTATCTGTGATAGCATTACTTTTGCTAAACACATCAATTACATATTAAAAAATGAATACAAACTGCGACAGGTTAATCAACCTCCAATACTGTATCAACGGTAACTAAGGGGGGGTCAGTTATTGGCTTATAACATGAAGTAGGAATTGTATATTAGTGGTGGATTTCTAAAAATTTAAATAGCAAATCTATGATGGAAAGAAGTTTATTTAGTAATTGTTTAAGAACTTGGGGGCCTATAAAAAGGTTCATGAGCCAGAAAAGGTTGACAAACTCTGGGACAAGGAATTCAAAAGTGAAAGGTGCATGTTTTATGATGTGTTATGATCTTTGTGCTGTGCTTTTTCCTTCCTTCCTTCCTTCCTTCCTTCCTTTCTATCAGCGAATGAGTTGAGTTAGTAGCGTGTGTTTGTGTGTAGGAGGATACTTGCACAGATCATAATAGGATCTACTGTACTGTGACTGACTGCATATTTGTGTGTGTGTGTGTATTTTCCTGCACTGATCTTACAATGATTTACATGCCTGGGTGCTTCTCGGCTGCCAGCAAGCACATCTCCGAGCTGACCTGGTCTCAGTCTCGAGCTAAAAAAGGAAGCAGTGTCTCGCTGCCACGCCGGTGTGTTTAAAACCTGGCCTGACAGAACACTCTCATCCTAAACCTCCACTTGATCAATGTCACAGAGACTGGTCTGGGTCCTGGCTGGTGCTGCGTGCAGGGGCGACTTCAGTTTTTTTTAAGTGGGGTGGCACGAGGGGGGAAACATTAATTGGTCATGTGACAAGGACTGAGAAGACTGGGCAGAACAGGCAGCCAAGTGACAGTACTCTGATCCAATGGAAATCAAAGCTTTCAGATTGACATCACTCTAGCCCAATGGATGGGAGGGGGTGGGGGGGGTGGTATAAATCGTATTTCTGGGGGGTGGCCAGTGTCACCACATTCCCTCCTTCTAGCCCTTCATCCTGGCTGCGTGCACCCTCTTTTCTCAGAAGAAGAAGAAATTGTATTATTTTTCACATACAATTGTACAGTACTTTACCTATGGTCTTTTCGCACACACTGTGCTCATAAATCATTTTTCCGGTTGGCGCACGTATGTTATTTTTAAAGATAACGTTATATGATCCACTAGTCTCGCTAGCAGTATCGATAAGCTCGGACCTTATTGATTTTCAGGCTTTGAGAAATTTGGAACCGGGTCCTTAATAGAACTGGGTCTCGAGACCCATCCCTACTCTCGCCCGCCCCAAGCACTGAACATGGGGGGGACAGGGCTTTCTCTGGTGCCACCCCCTCCCTTCTGGAACTCTCCCCCCAACACCTCAGACTTTACACATCACTTGCTAAGTGACTCAAAACCGCACTCAAAACGCCCAAAATCAGTTTAAAGCTCCTTTTAGCCTGTAACCATCTGAGCCGTTTCCATTTGTTTCTATCTTGTTACTATGCTGTTTTGCTGCACCTTTTTCATATTCATCTCTAGTTGTAAGTGATGTTTTTATACTGATCTTGCTATTTTTATAAGTCCCTTTGAGTACCTTTTAAAGCGCTATATAAACTAAATGTATTATTATTATTATTATTATTATTATTATTATTATTATTATTAGTGAAATTCTCTGCATTTGACCTGTGCTAAGCATTAGGAGCAGTGAACAGAGACATAGGCCTACAGCGTCTGGGGAGCAACTTGGGGTTCTGTGTTTTGCTCAAGGACACTCTGACATGTGGCCAGAGGAGCAGGGGATCGAACGGCCAATCTTGAGGACCGACCCACCCTACCTCTGAGCCACAGCCACCAGAACACACGTTATTGATGAAAGTGGCAAATACTGTAATAAAGTGCTAAACGTTAGAAAAATAATGTATGCTCATTTTTAGAGCTGCAAAGCTTAATCAATTAATCGATTAGTTGTCAACTATTAAATCAATCGCCAATTTTGATAGATATTTTGTCATTTTATATGAAAAAAATCATCAACATTTTCTGATTCTGTGACAGTAAACTGAATATCTTTGAGTTCTGGGATGGGAGAAAAGCATGCTCTGGTTTATTGGCATTTCTTTAAACCAATCACAATCATCTTGGGCGGTGCTAGGCACCGGGAAAAGCCCTGCAAAATAGCCTCGGGAAGGAACTTGTTTTGGTGGAACATGTGTACGTTGAAAAGTTGTTTTAGCCGTGCAACAGAAAACTCAGATTGGACAGATATTCTAGCTAGCTGTCTGGATTTACCCTGCAGAGATCTGAGGAGCAGTTAACCATAGTCCTCACAAATCCGCCGGAGTTTAGAATGCCAACACAAAGGAAGCCCAAGCAGATAGATATCCGGCCTAAATGAGTGAAATGTGACGGAATTTCCGTCGGCAACAGAGCGATCCCGGAAGTGGAACGTCAAGGATATAGGCTTTGGGAAACAATGATCGACATTTTCTGACATTTTATAGACCAGACAAGTAATGTATCGAAAGTTTGTTACTGAAACACATTGGTTCCCAAACTTTTTCTGCAGGGCCTTTCTGCTTTACGTTTACCTGGCAGTCCTTTCACAAACTTGACCATGCTTTGCTAGCACAGCAGCATTATATTTTATATTTAGCGTTGCCTGTCATAACCCCCCTCCCACAATTTGGGAAAATCTGCTGTAACATATCATCAAGGGCCAGTTTTGATAATTAATCAAATTTTAATGGAATTTTGATCCCAATTTCAATTTCAGCTCCTTACGATCACAAAAACAATGTAATCGATTATAATCATTACATTTTGTCTTGTTCTGAATGAGACAAAAAAAAAAGTTCAAACAGGAAAAGTATAAAGGGTAATTTCACAGTTCAACATGTTTTCACTGTTGATTGGTTGTACTGTTACTGTTTTATAAGTTCAATAAATACAACATCTATCCAAAAGTCAATGCGTAATCATGTTGAATAATTGTAATTTCAATATTGACCAAAAATAATTGTGATTATGATTTTTTTCATAATCTGGCAGCCTCTTATTACAAGTTCTCCTAGTTTGACGTTGGCATATTAAAAGGTGTGTAAATCTCTGGATGGGAATAAAACATTTTGACGATCATTCAAATGACCAAAAAGAAGCAAGATTCTTACTTTTCAATAGGAATAGTGTAATTTCTGAGGATGGACGATGCATGTATGACATTTTTATCAACATTGAGTTTCTTTTTTGTGGAAGCGTCATTAAAAAAATATGCAGTTAGATTAGTCTCTGCTAATCAGAGATGGGAAGTAATGAAGTTACTGTACTTAAGTAGATTTGTCAGATATTTTTACTTTACTATTTATTTTTGTGCCAACTTTATACTTTTACTCCTTACATTTTTAACATGAATATCGGTACTTTCTGCTCCTTATATTTTACAAAACTGGCTCGTTACTTTAGTTTCAAATTATTTCAGTGGAGTTACCGTTATTATTTTTTGCGTCATCAATACCGAATTCAATCTAATTGGATGGAAATCTACGTTGCACATTCAATCGCGGCAAATCATTGCAGCTGTAACGTTAAGGGGAAAGAGAAACTGGATCTGTGAATTCTCACAGAATCACAATTGAATTCATATCTTGCTACTCAGTCAGAATCGTATTAACCTGGAGTCCCATGATATTAAAATGTAGCCAATGGCATGTAAAGCCTTTTTTTCCAGGTCCACTGAAGTTTCTTAGCTTGCACTCTAGTAACATTTGTGTGGTCCAGGTAGCTTTGCATAAAAAATGGTTGTCATTCGCAAGGCTACTTTTACTTGTATACTTTTATACTTAAACTGTAAATTTCCAAGCCTGTACTTTGTTACTTTTACTTGAATAAAGAAGTTAAATCAGTACTTCTATTTGAGTACAGGAAGTGAGTACTTTTGCCATCTCTGCTGCTAATGGTATTTTATAAACGTGTCTCACGATTCAAGAAGAACTAATTGAAACATGTTTGTGATAACTGTTAAAAGCCATTATCAGTAAAATGCTAAAACCATGATATCATATAAGCATGACAGCTCAATCAGTAGATTGACAAAAATAAATCTAAACTAAAGGTCCACTTATACATAGCATACTGTATCTTTCCTCTTCAGTAATATTTCCCAGCTCTAACCAGGATGTCTACTTTGTGTTCTTTGCGAGGAAAACGCAGCCTTGCAGCAAACCTTCAGTAGTGCTATCCTAGTACCATATCTAGAATAAAACAATACTAGAATATTACTCCACCCTTTGCTAGACTGATTTAGCTTTTTCTTTTTTTTAGCACAGTTGGATACATAGCAGTGAGCCACAGTGCCTAGGAATGGTTAGTAGTGAAGTGACAAAACCCAGCTTGGACATGACAGTAGCGTGTACTCAGGCTTGGGGAAATAGTTGGCTATGTGAGGCCACACACGGTCAACGCTGGGATCAACCGGGGTCAAACTGCCCCATCACGGACACACTAACATGCACACACATGTACGCTTAGTGTGGGATTGCCCCCCCCCCCTCAGGGCTAAGCTGAAAACAATACAATATGACACATAGGAAAGCGCTGGGATACACACACATGGGTTCGCACACACTCTTTAACATACACGCTGGGATGCTGTGCAGCGGCTCACTTTGACATTCAGACTGCCGGCTACGACCCGCTGCACGCACTGTACACAGAAGTTGCGGGAGGTGCAATGTTTCTGGAAACACAACCATACGACAGCATTTAGAAAACATCTAAGGTGCTAATGTCTTCAAGTAGCTTGGTGTGTAATAACTTTCAAGAACTGCAAGCCCGAGCAAGCAGTTTTTCCCCAAATCAGCCGGTATCAGAGCAATCTTACCTGTTCTGATCACTGAAGGCAGAGAGTTTAAGTAGAGCGGCGTCTCCAGATTCAAGTCTGAATGAAGAAGGCACACTGAGACTAAACAGCTCTGTCCACTTCGTACAATCACCTCCCATGACACAGTGTTACAGTGGGAGTGTTTAAACACACACACACACGCACCAAAATTGCAGTGCCTCATACCTCATACACAAGAACTGTAAATTCTATGTTAGTAAGACGCGGTCAATCATTCTAATGGCCTTATCAGGCTCATTTACACAATGTAGTTGTAGGAGACACCTTGCTCCTGGCTGGGTGCCTTGAGGAATTAAACCAAATAAAAAATGAATCAAGACAGGTAACAGTTAAAATGTGTCAGTGCACAGCTGCAGTGATATGTCTGTATGTAGCTTAGCATTAGCCAACAGTATCAGCATGGTGTGCATCTAGTGCCTCATGCAGGAGGAGGTGAATGGTCCACCGATGCATACAAAATGCTTCCACATGAAGCAAGCAGAGTTACCTATATGTTTGTTTACTTCCTCCCCTGTGTCAGATATGACATAAGAGCGTCGCTATGATTTTTAACTGGCTGAAGTAAGTCATCCGGCGGAGTTTTACCAGCAGCAACAGCGGACCTTGTTGGCGCCATGTACGGAAGTACAAAGAAAATCGGCGAGTTACCAGCTAACGCTAGCACTACCTAGCTAAGCCTAGCAAGGTGCTACCAAACGCAGGACAAGACATTTTTAGGCGACCAAAATGTTCCAATCAACTTTGATGCAGTGAAAACACACAGTGAGAGTTCTTAAAGTTTAAGTCAAAAACATGGACAACATCCAAAAAACGAGTTTAGGGCTATTTTAATGTACACAGTGCCATGGTTAGCATTGCTAAGCCTCTATCATGATTAACAGGTCAGCGTGTAGACACGCCCTAAAGCATCCCCTGCTTTATTGTCTATTTTAAAATAAATGGGACCATAAGTGGAGTCCCGCCCTGCTGGAAATTATATAGAATGCAGGTTTAAGGCACTTCCACATTGGCTTCACTTTTCAGACCCGAAAGCTTTGTCCATTGTTTTTTACAGTCTATGCCTCAGACTGGAAAAGAGACAATATTAAGTATGCCTAAAAAAAATCACTTAAATTTTTGAGTGTGCTGTTGATACTATTGTCCCACAATGCACTGCACAAATAGTATGAAGAAGCTGCTCAAAGCTGCAAAAACATAACATAATTTGCTGGTGGTGGTGAGGCATCTATACAGACACATCATGGAAAACAAAAAAATAAGTATGAACTGTCACTTTGTGACATTTAAAGATGCAGTAGGTAAGACTTATACAACTAACTTTCTGTCATATTTGCTGAAACTGACCCTATGTTTGAGTAGAACTACATTAGGCAGGTCATTTAAAAAAAAAAGAAATCCAGCTCCTCTGGCACCACCTACAGCCTGTAGTGCGATTTGCAAAAATCCACCTCTCCCTGTTCAGATCCTCCAATCAGGGCTGGGTGTCTAACTGTGTGTCAATCACTGCTCATGCACACACATTCATTCTCCCTTGTGGGGGGAGGGGCTTAGGAGACCGTTTGGGCTTCAGTCCTGGATCTTCACAATCCTACCTACAGCAACTTTAATTGCCATTCAAAAGTCACAGTTTGACTGACGTCTGTTGGTGCACTAATTCTATAATTTCTTATCAGGACCCTGCATAGTATATTATGTATACTGCTGAAGCCCTTTTAGTGCTGGATCTTGACATTTAAACCTCAAAAGACGGAATTTAGGGTGGAGCATGCTGGTCCTACAGTGAATCTTTAGAGGAAGGAAAGGAAATGTGCATCAGATGTCATGTCAGTTCAACATGTGATCTGAGAGATATGAGTGGTTGTTACGGTGTTTAGTGTTGACCTGTAGTGAAATAAAAAGTACCTCCCTGGCCTGAGCAGTGTAAGGTACTGCCATAAAGCAGTGTTGAGACAGACCATTCCCTCAAATTTTTTGGATCGATAAACAAATGAATGAACTGACAGATGTCAATACTTTCCATATCCTCCCTGGCTGAAATCAACATTTTCATGGACAAAAAGTGATGATTGATATTGTCTCTCACCTCTCTCGCTGACACTTTCGATCTCAGCGTCCTCACAGCTGCTGTACTCGGGCGTGGTCCCTCCCTCCTCCTCTGAACTGCTGACGCTGGTTTGCCTCTTCACTCCGGCCCCCAGCCCCCGTTTCAACTTGTAGGGCCTTGGCGGTGGCGGACGCAGAGATTCCGATTGGTCAGAGCTGAGCGAATCATTGCGCAGCATGCTCTCAGCCTTCTCCCGTTTGGTCCGTCTTGCTACGGGTCCCTGGCAGGGGTTCGAGCCAGGGCCCGAACCCCCAGCCTCTCGGAGTTCAGGGGGAGGGGGCTGCTGAGCAAGGGTGTGTTCATGCGGCCCGCCAACCCCGCCCACCGTCCTCTGACCAGGCCGCACGCCATCCCCAACATCCCCTACTATGCCCATGCCACGACCCTGCACAGGCCCAGGGTGGCCCCGGCCTCCAGGAGGGACCGGCCCTGCTTGGCGAGGGGGGGCACCGCTGTGGTCCATGTGGTGGTAGCCCCCCTCTTCTGTCCGTCTCACTCCACCATTCCCCCCCACAGGATCGTGCTCCAGAGAGTGTCCCTTTGTCAGCCGCCGGCTTTCCCTGCGCTCCCTGGACTCCCCCCGCATGTCCCGGTCCATGGAGACCTGGGTCTGCAGTCTGGCCTGACCTGGCCGGCGCTCTCCGCGACCAGCTCCTCCTCCTCCTCCCCTTCCATTTCTCCTGGGGAGCAATCAATATGGGGACGGAGAGAGAAAGAAAAGAAACTGTGAGAGCCGTTGGTATTTAATTTCAGGCACATAGATCACTGGATACTGTATTTAAGATATTTGTATTTAGCCTCATTGAAGATCGATCAATCGCTGCATCAGTAGATGCGCCGGTTAATTCAGGTATTGTGTTGGCCAACCAACTTTTGTTAAAGATGCAGGCTAGGGGCCACGTTCAGCCCCGACATAACACAGCAAAAAAAATGTATTTTAACTGAAACGGGGGAGCGATGAACAACCTGCTGTGTGCCCAAGCATACTGCCTTTTTTAATACGAGTTTCCAAACACGTCGCTGCTGATTGGCTAACATCTCTGACACGCCCACCAAACCAGAGAAAACATACCTCAAAGCTTGTTGCACACCGTTCGAGGAAACATGTCATTCAACCAGGGAACCGTAGCAAAACGGTGCACGCCGTTATGAGATTTAACGTGCCTTAGGTCTTTTGGTTTGTGTTTTGTTTTAAGAGCTAGAGATTATATTTGATGATATTAATTCCGTTTGGCATGACCTCCAGGTCCCATCCTCCTCCACCTTTTGTGAACGTTTTTGATGAAACACTTCAATTCTCACTTCCACACTGACTCTGTGAGTCATTTTTGATTGTCGAGTCATGTATCATCGACACTGGCCATGACAGTAAAAATATAAACCATTATGTGGGCATTTTTGTGTCACCAAAAAACATGATAGCTACCTGAGTAAATGATATGTGAAAGACTCCAATGTTTTCCACTGCTTTTAGCTTCTACTTCCAAACTATTTGACTCACACTTAACAAATACCACTGCTGTGATTATGAATGGGTTACCGTGTCATTGTTAAAATGAATGTCCAGTAATGGAAAGTCACGAGTGACAGCGCATTCTACTATCCAGTGTTTTGGAACGGACTGCATTCTTCCATTAGACTAGCAGAATGGCATAGGAAACAATGCCACAGACGGCTTGCTTAAGAGACATAATGCACCACTGTATAAAAGAAGCAAAGGATGGAGGCTGGAGATAATGCACAATAATACAAATATTAACATATTTTACAAGGACTGCTTTCTTTCTGGTGTGGCTGAGGGATTGCAATTTAAAGGGGCACTCCAGCAATATTTACCATCACTATTACTAGTCAGGATTAGTCCTAGCTGTAGTACAGTATAATCATGTATGGTGGAGACATGGCCAGAATGCCATCCCTCCATTAATGTTCCAGTGACACATTAGGTTGGGTTTTACCTATGTTGGTCACGCATCTGTATGTAGGATTGGGCATCGAGAACCGGTTCCAACTGGGAATTGTTTCAAAAATGACGATTCAAAATGGAATTGTTTTCTTACTGGGATCGTTTGGAAAATTCAGTGGGTCCAAATTTAACACAAATAACTAACTCAGTGTTGGTTTCCGTAGTGGCCAACGTACTTCAAGGCGCTTGTTGTGTTGCAGCAATGGAGCACAGGAAGCACGCTCTAAAGTGTTGCCTTATTGTACCTTCAAAAAAAGAACGGTAAAACTGTAAATCCCCATTGAATCAAAAACCAAATGTTCCTCCTATCTGTGAAATAAGCATGTGACCCGTTTCAACTCCACCCCTCAAACAATCAGAGTCGAGAATCAATTTGAACCGGAATCGAAAGAAGAATAGGAATTGGAATCAGAATTGTTAAAATCAAAACGATGCCCAACCCTATCTGTATGTATCTCCAGATGCATAGGGTTTTAGTGATGTTGGCTTCGATTTGCTTGGATAACAACACAGTTCCTGTGTTAAATTTTTCCCTCACTCAATGCCTTCACTCTCTGTCTTATAGCACGAGTTCTACGACATTGCTTCAGCTTACGTGTCTCGTGGCGGTTCGCTGCGTGACCGGGCATCGGTGCCAGGTGTGGTTCCAGGTGCGCTGGGTCGGTTGGGGTCTTGGATCGCGGTGGTGGAGCCCTGGGGTGCTTGGGAGCGAGAGCGGAGCTTCTTGTCCCCGAGCGTTTGGCACACAGACGGCTCGCTGACGGCTGAACCGAGGCCAGCGGGTTTCCCAGCCTGACCGGTGAACCACTCGCCTGGCTTGGTCAGGATCTCCTGCTGCTTCCGGCAGTTATTACACACCCAGATCACCTGGTTACAAAGGAGCATGGGTAGAGATTACAATCAGAGCTATAGGACACACGTTTTCATTAGAAAGCTTTTGTACAAACAGATTAGATAATCATATGACACTGGGCTGCACCATATGTAATAAAAACCATATTGATGAATATCGCAATAACGATATTATAATCAGATATTAAAGTTTATTCAGTTCTGATGCGTTCAGTACTTTGCTGAAAATACAACACATTGCTTGTTGAATTTAACACTCATTCAACATTCTCTTATTCGGGGTTTCTGCAGGTTTCAACAAGTCAAATTTAAGACTTTTTAAGACCCTTTTAAGACCTTTATGAATGAAATTTAAGACCTATATCACGACATAAAAGTACAACGAAATGCAGAGTCACAAAAGTACTTGCAAAGTAAATAAATGTATTCAAATTGAATAAAAGCGACACAGAGTAATATTAATACATATACAGCAAATTATAATTGGACTATCGAAAGAAAAAAATATATAACACCACGGAATCAAAAAAAGCATTTCAATGAGCATTAGAGGTAGCGTAGAATGGACGTAGGGACATTAAGACCTGTTTAAAAATGTTGAAAGCGTAGAACACAATACTTCAGCGAAATTAATACTTTTTAAGGCCTAAAATTTTAGATTTTGAAATTCTAGACTTTTTTTTTAGACTTTTTAAGACCCAGTGGAAACCCTGTTATTGAATTGAATATAAAAGGCACCACTAAAAGTTACTGACATTTTAAAGTGCAGTTTTCTACTGATATTTTATTTCAACTAACACAAAATACTGTCTTTCGGCATATGTCGCAGCCTTTCGCGATGCATTTATTGCGCCAGTTAATATCACAATATGCGAAAAAAAACGATATATTGTGCCGCCGTAATACACTTACACAACATTTCAGAGAATTGGACGTCTTTGTCTCAGGTGTTTAATGCAGCTGACATTAGTATCACAATAATGTTTCCAACAGGAAGGAACTATTCTTTGCTGCAGTCAGTGAAAAAAAAAAACCCATCTCAGCACACACTTTGCCAACCACCAATCTAATGCCCGGCTTCAATCGCAGTGACTGTCAAACAGGAAATGGAACAATGCACTTCCTAAAGAGCTGCACTGCTGCCAATGAGTGGTTCAGAACAAAGAAAAAAGGCTTTTTATTTTAAGATCAACATCATGGCAGTTATACCAGGAAGAGCTTGGCTTCCACTGTGGGCGGCTTCGGGCCATCCAAATGAAGCACACAAAGCCAACTGGAAAATAAAAGGATATTCAACTTGCCAGAATAATATCTCCCGTCTTCTTCTTTCTTTCTATTTGTCCCATCACAAATATGCACACCGCCTATACATTGGCTGTGTTCACACACCACAGCAGCTATTCTTGATCGGCTTCATTTACACTGCATCCCAATTCTCAAATTAGAATTGATGCTCATATTTCTTTAGAAAGTCAAGACGTGTTCCATTTCAGCATGTGCACATACAGTAAGTCTATCTCCACGACGTTCCACTTCCGGGATTGCTCCATTGCCGCCCGAAATTCTGCCGGATTTTAATCTTTTCAGCCGGATGTCCGTTACTTTCCTCTTTCGTTGTGTTAGCATTCTAAACTCCGGTGGATTTCTGAGGACTCTGGTTAACTGGTCCTCAGATCTCTGCAGGGTAAATCCAGACAGCTAGCTAGACTATCTGTCCAATCGGAGTTTTCTGTTACACGACTAAAACAACTTTTGAACGAAGTCTTGTAGGCCGTTATCTTGTTGGGTAGTTCAATAACAATAAAAACACATCATATTTTATAAACTACATGTGTTTTGGGTGCAACAATCCTAATTTGTAAAGTAACTAAAGCTGTCAGATGAATGTAGTGGAGTAAAAAGTACAATATTTCTCTCTGAAATGTAGCGGAGTAGAAGTAGAAAGTGGCATGAAAAGAAAAGACTCGCACAGTACTTGAGTAAATGTACTTAGTTACTTTCCACCACGGCAATCACCGTGAATTCGGTGCGACTTGCAATTTTTGACCAATAACCAGTTTTTATTGACCAGCAAATCTGGCAGCTTTAGTTACTAGTTACTTTACAAATGAAGATTTTTGGCACACAAAACACGTGTAATTTATAAAATATGATGTCTTATTATAAAACTAGCCAACAATATAACGGTCGAGCTGAAATGATTAGACCATTAAACACACAACAGTTTGGATCGTTTACAGTTTCTAAAATGTCAAGGTTTTTCTGCATTGAGTACTTTTACTTTTAATATTTTAAGTACATTTTCCTGATGATACTTACCTACTTTTACTTAAGTAGCATTTTTAATGCAGGACTTTTACTTGTAACAGAGTATTTTTACTTTAGTAAAGGATCTGAATACTTCTTCCAGCACTGATTATATGATAGGTAAAAAAAAATAAGCCTTGGCTTCAGCATATTCCTTTTTGCGGTTTAGCTACGGTGGCAAATTGTGGAAAATAGTGAACTGGCACCTCTCCAGCTACCAGTCCACACTCCGTACTTCAGTCACCCCAAATATCTTCAATCGTATCGTAACGTATTAAAAACAAATGTGACGTCTTCTGGCTGTCAGTCCGTGTCCACGAGGGATGTGGGTTGAATCCTATAACAGATACGAGGTTTCATCCAGAAAGACAGAGCAGAGTGTGAATACAGCCGTGAATTAGGGCTGGGCCATCATACATCGATATTATATCCATATTTCAGGCTAGATATCGCCTTCAATTTTGGATATTGTAATGTCGTGATATGATACGAGGAACTGCTGTATGAGCTGTATAAGGTCACTGCACTACTGGGCTGACGTTGTCAAAGTTATTGAAGCTTTTTCCAATGTTTTTGTCACTTTTTCTGGCATTTTAGACACCTTTTTCTTTGTTTCTTTTGTCCCTTTTTCAACATTTTTGAAGGTTTTTTTTCCCCAACGTTTTCAGAAGTTTACTAACTGAGCAGTTTTCTACAAGAGAATTTTAAATCAAAGCCTAACAGTAAAATGTTCTGTATTTTAACTGCAGCTACACACAACATTTCAGCTTTAAATTAGGGGGCAAAGTCCGGGTAACAAGCTGCCAGAACTTTTTCGGTTATTTTACAGATTTATTTCTTACAGTGTTGTTGATGTAGGAGACAGAAGACAGAAAGTGCAGTATTCCTTTATTATGCAAAAATTTAACTGCTTACCACATTTATCAAACAGTCAAATAAGGGCCGGGCAATATTTTGACATTATATCGATATATGAGGCTAGATATCGTAATACATATTTGGATATTGTGATATTGCAACATGACAAGTGTTGTCTTTTCCTGGTTTAAACGCTGCATTACAGCAAAGTTGTCATTTTCTGAATTTTGAATTTGAATTTGTTTTATAGCTGTTTTATTATTTGACTTTACCCACTTAACATCTTAATATTGATGATTATTTACCTAAAATCTCATTGTGGACATATTTTGTGAAAGCACCGAGAGGCAACCCTACGATATCGACATTGATGTATTCGTTAAAACATATCGTGATATATGATTTTTCTCTCCATATCGCCCAGCTCTACCGTAAAGCCATACTACTAGAGCTGGGCAATATATCGATATTATATCGACATCGTGATATGAGACTAGATATCGTCTTAGATTTTGGATATCGTAATATTGTAATATGACATAAGTGTTGTCTTTTCCTGGTTTTAAACGCTGCATTACTGTAAAGTCATGTACTTTTCTGAATTTACCAGACTGTTCTAGCTGTTCTATTATTTGCCTTTACCCATTTAGTCATTATATCCACATTACTGATGATTATTTATCTAAAATCTCATTGTGTCAATATTTAGTGAAAGCACCAATAGTCAACACTACAATATCGTTGCAGTATTGATATCGAGGTATTTGGCCACAAATATCGTGATATTTGATTTTCTCCATTATCGCCCAGCCCTACATACTAGATAGAGAGAGAGGATGGAGGTTAGAGTCAGTGCCCCTCCTCCAGCCACCAGGGCTCTCATTACTCCTGAACACTCCCCAACGACTCTTTAAAAGAGAGCTTAAATAAAACACTTTGGCATCGGCCGCACAGCACACCCACCGCCCTTCCTCTTACCCTTCTTCTCTCTGCCTCCATCATCCTGCTCTCCCCCCCCCCTCTCTCTCTCTCTCTCATCCCCCCTTTTCCCTTTTTCCATTTCTCCCTCCTCCAGATTGCTTTTGATTAAAGCTACAAAAGCCGAGGAGAAAAACAGCTTTACACCAACGCGGCTATATTTATCCTGCCAAACACCCCAGCACCACCAGGGAGAGAGGGAAAACGAGTGCGGGCACACACACACACACACACACACACACACACAAAAGCAAAATACCGCCTCTTGTGGGACATGATAGCTTTGGTGAAGACATCCACCAATCTGCGCTTTTCTGCAGCCAGACCGCCACGGTGGACAGCTGCCAGATCCAGCCTGCAGTGCTAGTCTACTTGCCCATACATCTACAGGCAGGCCGAGACCCGATAGCTACAGTATTAGGGCCGCACGATATGAGGAAAATATGCAATCACGTTTAATATCCCGATAACAATGTTACTTGTGATAAACGGATATAAAAATGTACTCCGTTCTGCCTTCCTGCTGATTTCAGTATTCTGCTAAAAATCCAACAAATTGCTTGTTTGATTTATAACAAATGAAATTATTTCCAACATTCTTTGATTGAACAAACTGAATAGTGAATTGAATATAAAAAAAACTAGAATTATAGAATTATATTATGATTGATATTTCCTTTCAACTAACACAAAAATCTCTGAGTGTCTTTTGCGATGTGTTTGTTGATATCGCCATTACGATAAAAAAAGCAATATATTGTACAGCCCTATATACAGTATGTAGTCATATAGGAAATTGAATGCATCCTTTAGGGCAGAGATCTTCAACAAGGGGTCCGGGACAGAGTTACTGTCCCGGTGTCCCCCAATAATTTGGGGGGGGACACCAAATTATTGTTTGATAGATATATATATATATATATATATATATATATATATAGCTGAAAATATACATTAATGAATCCAACTAGTATAGAAGTAAAAGTAAAAATCTAATTTTTCATCATCCACAGATACAGTTAAGCTTAAGTATTCACTGTTCCACATTTTCACATTAAACCATGAGGTATAAATATATGAATATGTCAACAATTATTTTATAGGTATATCTGAAGGCTCCAGGCCGCCCTGCACGTTATTTTAGGCCCAGTTTAATACTCAACATTATATTTAGTAGGGGGTCCCTGCGCCGTCTCTTTATCAGCTTAGGGGTCCCTGGCCTAAAAACATTTAAGGGATATTTTTGTATTTTCCTATCAAATCTTAAATTGCTCCACATTTTTTTGTTCTACTTCAAATAAAAGGCATGGATATTTGTGCACAACATTGCTGGAACATAACAAGGGCTGCAACTAGTAATTCTTTTTTTATACATATTGTTTATACCTTTTTTTTTCCTTTTTTTTTTAAATGGAGACAAATGCCCATCATAGGTTCCCAAAGTGTAATCTGCAAATTACCAGTTATGTTCTCCCAACAGTGCAAAAGCCTAAAAGCTTTCATTTACAGTTATGTAAAACTGAACAGCAACAAATCCTCAAATTTGAGAAAACTGGAACCATCAATTGTTTGATAAATGGCCTCAGCTATTCACAGTCAAAACTGTTGCAGAGTCATTGTCTGTTGATCAACTAATAGATTGTTTCAACTGAAGATGTTACTAATAAAAAGGTACTCGAGCAAAATGTTGAGGTACTTGTACAGGTACACGCATGGCTACGGAGCCCATAAGGCACATGTGTCTAGCTAAGGGCCCACATATCAATTTAGGCTCGCAATACATTTTTGGCGCTTAGTTGCGCACCACACCAAAAAGACGGGAAATTGTTATCAAACTGCAATTACGCAACACTCAGAACAGAATTTGACGCTCAGAAATTGCCCCAGAAGCAATGAGTTTGCATATTCAGGCATGCGATTACATTTAAAAAATGTATTCAGAATGATTATCTAGCTTGATTTGCTAAATAAAGTGATGGATAAGGAACTTTTTTGCCGACTTTTTCATGTCAACCAAACTGTAATTGAGAAGGCTATATGAGACACGCAATAATACAAAGATCTTTTACTTTTTCGATTAAATACAAGAATGTCAATAAACTCTACATGTCTGGTCCTTGATGTGATTCTCATTTCCCAGTGTGGCCCTTAGTGAAATGGAGTTTGACACTCCTGCTCTAAGGGGACATGGCTTTTTTTTTTTTCCTTGTGCGCATTACAAACTTTCTGGCGCGAAAGTATCTCGTGCTCACAAGAAACCAATCTAAGGCTAGCAAAATGATGCTGACAAAGTACTGCTAATGTTACGTGGCTTAGGTTATTTCACATTCACAGCATGGAATCAGTTAACAGTTGCCTTATCATCTTTAAGTTTGTCGATGACACTATCAGATACATTTCTCCACGGCAGCCATTTGGACTGCTACTCAAGACTGGTTTCCTCGTGCGCACCAGAAAGTATTTTGTTCACACTAGACAAAAAAAAAAAAAAAGATCCCATGTCCATTCAGGGCACACTGCTAAACATCACTCACTAAAATATAGTGCTAGTACTAACTCTAAACTTTGTAGCAGTGATTTAATGTAGTGCCACCTAACAGGTACATTTAATTAATTCATTTAATCAGTGTAATTTTGTTATTTTTCTGAGCTGTTTGGCAAAATTCTAAGACTTGACTAAGGCATCTGAATACTGGTGGGCAAGTACATAAATGTCCATGCTGTATGATCAGCAACTTCTTCTGTCAGATTTAGAACTGTGACAGTAAATAACTAAAGTAACACATGGTCAACACTAAAAGAATAAAAAGCTTTTACTAGTGAATTATAACAGGAAATAGATTAATTCTCATGCTGCAGGTAGGTACTTTGCTCAACGCAAAGGAAGTTAACAGTCAACATTTTTTGTTAAGTTATATTTTTTGCGGTATACCTTGTCAAAACTAGGGCTGCCATCTCTTAGTCGATTAGTCGACTAATCGGTCGTTTTGGTCTTAGTCGACTAAGATTTCTTTAGTCGATTAGTCATTTTTTATGCTTATTCATGCTTAATTACTTATTTCCAAGAAACTTCTGAGCACATTTATGGTAAACACAAGATTTAAAGTGGTGCTTTTGCAGGATTAATTGTGGAGAAACTCAGTTTTACAGATAGTTAATTAACTACATTAATATTGTGCTTTTCTAGTCTTAACCACCTCTCAAAGAGCACAGCTCTGTCAATTAAATCAACTAATCGATTAGTCGACAAAATCATATAAGAGTTAGTCGACTAAGACTTTCTTTAGTCGATGACAGCCCTAGTCAAAACTAGACTGAATGTTCGGTCATCTGCTGCTGCAGTTACACAGTCGAGTCAATAGAAATATGTCTTTGTTTGGACTAAGCAACAGAACAAATAACCTTAAAACGTTATGCAGCACAAATAACTGCAGAACATTCAACAGCACTGGATGGAAAGCAGAACCCCGTGGGTCATTTGTTAAGAATATGGGTTGATAGTTTGAATCTAAAAATAGCCTACCCCAGACATCACCTGAAGTCGACTTCAGGATATTAAAGTGCTTATATTATGCTTTTTGGCATATTTCCCCTTTCCTTAATTTTGTGTGTGCATAGTTATATGTATATATATATATATATATATATATATATTTTTGTGCATATCATAGGTTTAAAAGTGAAAAAATCCCCAAATCCCAAAGGGCCTTACCATTTCCAACAGAAAACAGTGTTCACAAACTGCTCCAAACAGGTCTGTTGTAGTCCAGCCGTTACTTCAGAGACAAACGTGCGTCACTTTGTAACACACGTTATAATGCTCACCTAGCTGCTAGCGTGGCACACCCTCATACTCTGCTTCTGACTGGCTAGTAGTCCTTACCTAGGACTTGTGCCCATGTGCCACTCCCAACAAAGATGGAACAGAAATGTGATGTCTCACTTGGTATCTAAAACAGAGAGCTCAACACACAGGGTGAAAAGAGGAGCTGCAGCAATGTGCAGTACGATGAAAATATATATTTTTTTTTAAATAAACCACATAAACCTATTGTTGTACAATCTCTAAATACAATTATGAACCTGAAAATGAGCATGATATGAGCAATTTAATGTTCAGTTACCCTTTTCGCTACCATAGTGTGCCTCCCAAATGTCTATTATAGAAATAAAGCAAAAACAACCATATATAACTTTATAACTGCCATTTACTTAGAAACAGAACCAGAAAAATCCAATAGAAATTGTTGCTCCTAAAATATATAGTCACAATGGGAATTATACGACTAACAGAGTGCAAACCTGTAGACCATCCAAAAAACATAAATTTTTTGACAGGAACTTAAGATAATTTTTCTCAGAGAAAGTAAAAACAAGTGGTGTCTCTCATGTAAACGCCAAATCAAAATTCTGCATTACAATACTCAGCAGCTTGCAAGTTGCCTACAGATTTGAGAGTAACGGATAAACACGAACAGCCTACAGGCTAACTAAAGTTGCACTAACACAAGAACTTATCCCATCATTAGAGAGTAAACTTTCACTGCCGTCAACTTCCGCCCTCTGAGCTCAACATTTCTGATCGTGCCACTCGGAGTAGCAGTTCCTATATGGCAAAAGGCACAGGGGCACCTGGCAGCTCTGGCACATCCAAGACGTCATACAGAGCCATCCCTGGGCATAGCACTGGCTGCACTGCATTCTCCCGACAACCTGGTACCACTTGGTAGGCTGGATGGTCACAGGAATGTGTTCCCATGATGTTACTCTCGCCGTGCGCCTAGTTGGCCTGCGTCTCCATGCTCGGAATCTCCATGCTCGGAATCTCCATGGTCGGAATCTCCACGGTCGGTATCTCCTGTGGCTACAATTGCAGCAGCAGCAGCCACACCTGTGGTGCATGAAAACGGGTGCTCTGAACCTACGGTGCCCTCTAGTCTTGTACGGGTGGGATGCAGCAGCTTCGATGGCTCTCCACTGATTTTGAGTGACAGAACTGGTCCACGAAACGTTGTGAGGTGGTGACCAAGAGGTTGCAAGGGAGGGGAGCGAGGAATTGGGAGGCAAAGGAACTGAAATACATCCGTCATCCTTTGGCTTTACAGGATCTTTCTCCTCTGAACTGGAACCACACACACACACACACACACACACACACACACACACACACACACACACACACACACATTACATTTGCCAAAATTAAACCAAACTGTTACTGGAAGTGGAAGTGCAACAGGAGCTTTCTATATGTGATACTACAAAAATAGAGCCTGTTTCAGACCTTTGCATCACTCACCACATCTGCATTTATTTCAATTAAAAAGAAAAAAAAAGGAGGAATAATTAAGTAAAGCAAAGTGCCAATTTAGACAATACGTAACAAAGAGGAGATGGTCAGAATTTAAAAATATACTTATTAAAAAATAATGTAGGCTATACTATGTAAGGGATAATCACCGAGAGGCAGGGCAATAAACAGTTTGATATGCCCGGCTTGTGGACGGCTTCGTCGAGGGCGGTAACCTTCCACAAGCCGGGTATATCTGTTTATTGCCCAGCCTTGAGGTGATTATCCCGTTTATTCTACTTCTTGCTAGCCAACATAATAAAACAATTCAAATACTTTAATATTTATGCTTTTTCTTATTCATATTGCATGCTTATTAAATGCTCAGCTGTAGCTAATTAGTTTCTATAGCAACCACACAAGGCGTCTTAACAAATCGTTTAGTTCTTCTAACTTAAAGTCCATGTTGCAAGTTTAATTTTCCAACGAATTTGTGGTAATTGCTTGTTGGTAATAAACATTTAAACTGTTATTCATGTATTTCATGTTGTTAGGTATCACAAAACAGAATATAACACGAAAAAGTAGGTACTATTTTACAGCGGTTTGTCTTTCCCCCACAATGCATTGCATGACGTCACGTTGGGGAGACGACAGGCGAAAGCCCCGTCTCGGTTCACTGTCCCGGTCACGGTTTCTGCCGCTGGTCTGGCAAAATATGGCTTTTGGTCTCGACCGAGTCAATGTGTCTTTATTATGTGTATAATAATATTGGGGGGGAAGTGAAAGGCAGCTTGGACGGGGATGCTATTCGGCTTTTCACAAGTTTAAACAGCTAGCTAACGATACGCCAACGTTTGCTAACGTTAGCGCAACAGCGTTAGCTTAGACTGCTAGTTAAATACCGGTATTACAACTGCCTTCGGAGCTACGTCCACGTTGTCAACACAAGACATGTGGCGTTAGTGCTCCTTTTGTATCATACTTTTATTGAATGAAATATTAAGCTTCGCTCCTACGAAATAGGTGTTTTTTTTGTAACATTACAAACAAAGCTATAGTTAGCCTGTACGTATGCTAGCGGGATTAGCGAACGTTGCGTAGCCAGCCAGCAACTTCGGCAATCGGCAGTAGTTTCGGCGAGCTAACCGCGACAGTACGTTGCCCACAATCAACCTCTGCTGTTAAAAGCAGTCAATCTGCAGTGATGTTTTGAAATGGAGACACATGGATGTGTTAGCTGTCGAGGTTAGCTCGCCGAAGCTGCTTGCTGGCTATGCAACGTTAGCTAATGTCCGCTAGCATACGTACAGACTAACTATAGCCAGTTAGCTTTGTGTGAAACTAACTAACAAAAAACATCTCGTAGGAGCGAAGTTTAACGTTTCATTCAATAAAGTTATGGTACAAAAGGAGCACTAACGCCACAAGTCTTATGTTGACAACGTGGACGCAGATATAGGAAACTCCGAAGGCAGTTGTAATATTTACCTAGCCGGCTAGAATAACGCTGCTGCGCTAACGTTAGCGAAGCGTCGGCGTAGCGTTAGCTAGCTGTCTAAACTTGTGAAAAGCTGAACAGCATCCCCGTCCAAGTAATAAATAAACACCAGGCAAATATGTTGTTACTGGAGCTATTAGCCTACCATCAAAACGTGAGATATCTAATCATGATATCAATCATATCTACGTGTTTACAACCATCGGGGGATTTCACAGGTGGGACTGGCAAGTTAGCACATAGCTAGCATGATGCCTTGTATTTTCTAGATCTAGATAAGTTTACTGGTACTTATCTGAACTAACGACATGACTTTCACTTGGTGCTATTCACGGACAGTAAAAACACCTCTTCCTCATCCCAGTCAGTCACCATAGTTCTAGTACCAGGCTGATTCACGTCTCCCCAACGTGACGTCATCACCGAATTGCGGAAAAAAACCCCACTAATACCAAAAACGACAAAAACCTGACAAAAAACTGGCCTTTAACACTATTTGGAGACATTTTTAACAATGATATACATATATTGAGTGCTATATGTACCTATTAATCAACAGTGGTGGTTAACTTGCAACATGGGCTTTAATTCACCGTAGTTCTAAAGGGGACTACTTTTTGAGGGAGATGAACTCAAACAGAATATACATTTAATAAGCATGCAATACGAATGAAAAGCATAATTATTAAAGTATTTGAATTGTTTTATTATGTTGGCTAGCAAGAAGTAGAATAAACGGGATAATCACCTCAACGCTGGGCAAAAAACAGTTTGATATGCCCGACTTGTGGACGGCTTCGTCGAGGGCCGTAACGTTCCATAAACCGGGCATATCAAACTGTTTATTGCCCTGCCTCTCAGTGATTATCCCTTACTTATGAACATTTTACGTATTAACTTAACGTTCTACTTTGCATAGCATGGAGTGAATGCAGAGCCCGTAACGTTAGCCCTGCTCTAGCTTGACTTTACATGAAAATTAGTAATTATAGCTAGCTAGCTTAAGTTCCTACCAGTGACTGTAAAAGGGTTCCTACACGCCTTTACAAAGCTGACATATAGCTAATTACTTATTTGGTTGAAACCGGAAAATTGCTAACGTTATGTATGTCACACAACCTTGAACACGGATGTGGAGAGCGTAAATTACACATTATTATATACATAACGTTCACTAATTAGAATCCTGTAACGGTACATTCTGACAGAGGATAATAGTTAGGCTGTCACTGTTCAAAAACAAGCAGGGGCGTCGGTTAAGGTTCAGTTAGCTAGCTAGCTTAACATTACTGCTAACTAGCGTTAGCATATTCTAACGTAGCTAACGTTTCACATTAATTCCAAGATATTATGGCTGGCTAGGTCAAATGTAACACATTGGACAATGCAAATGGCCAAAACTGGCCCTGAATGCTGAGTTAAGTAACCTTAAGGCTAGCTAGTTTTTATTTTTTAAATTGCCCTCGCGCCTTCTTGATAGCAAAAGGTAACGTTATGCAAGCTAACGGTAAAGAGTTGTAAAACGTGGCCGCACTTACTCGTCCAACTCGGACTTCAACGTTGTCGTCCATGTGTCATCTGGAGACCGCCAGTCGGTGTGGGTGGCGTAACATTCGTCCCATGTGGGGGTTTCAATTAATTTATTATCCAGAACAATCCAAGACATTTTCGTTGGCAGAAGACCTTACGGTTGGCCACACAAACTGTAGCAGCAACCACCTGCGCTTTCAACCCCTGCGTGACCTGCTGCAGGGTCCGTGATCACCCGATAATTCAACTGGCATACGAAACAGGGAAAACGAGTTCATATAAAAAAAAAAAACAAATTATATTTTGTTATATGTCCACTGTATACATGCCCCAACAGATGGGAGTTAGCATAGCTGATGCAATACATTTATTGTACAATGTCCCTGTTTGAAATGAACCAATACATGAAAGTAAATTATAAGCTTTGGTGTATTCCTTTAAGTCCTAATAACATAGGCCTATGCCTTCATTGCATGATACCACTCTTTTAACTGAAGCACATTTTCTAAAATATTTCTTTATGTAAGAAAAGCCAATACAGCATATAATTATGAACTTAAATAATACATGTAATGTATCATGTTTGAATATATATCAAAGAGAAACTGGTCTCTCTGCCCTGTCAGATGCTGCTTCCCCCTGACTCTGCACAGTGCTAAAGCACTGCCGGGTAATTAACGGGGGCTCCGCCTCGAACACTGTATCCAGGTCTTATGATACATCCATGGCTTCCTCACTATCGGGCCAATAGAGCTAACCTGACTCCGCCAGATGGATCGCTTCGCATTTGCTCGGCATATCCATCTGGGAACTTTCCGTTGGAGAACTTTTGGAAAGGGGTGAAAATGCTGGTTAGCTGATTGGATGAAGCATCTGTCTATCACCTATGTTGGTGATAGACGGGCCAAATCCACCAATCAGATCCACGAAGCGTATGAAAATACAACCACAAGCCCGCCCCTGCTACTGCAGGCAAAGTATAGCTCGTTAGCTCAGCAAGCAAGCAACATGTCGGTAAAGGATATTTGCCGTTTGTGTAACGAGAATTTAGGAATAAAAGACACCATTTCAGGTTCCCGGACCGCTGTCTGAAAATACTGGTAAGCTGATTGGATAAACCATCTGTCTATCACCACCTAACCCGCCTCAAAACCAACGCTGATTGGCCCGGTCAAGTGGCTAACGGCTCCAAATTTTCTCTGCCTCAAGATGCCAGACTGATCTGCGAGTGGAAAACTGGAGCTCGCGAGATCAGGACGGTCTCACGAGGCTACAATAGAGCAGGCGCTGGCTACTTCTGGTTTAGCGCTCCGCAAGTCTCGCTTTGTCAGACCCTCCTCCGCACTGGCTAGTCCACACCGCATTCCGGGATGGGAGAAAAACATGCTCTGGTTTATTGGCATTTCTTTAAACCGATCACAATCGGCATGGACGGACATGCCAGACAGAGCCAAAGTGCCTCTGCAAAATAGCCTCGCGAAGGAACTTGTTTAGGTTGAACATGTGTACGTTCAAAAGTAGTTTTAGTCTTGCAACAGAAAACTCAGATCGGACAGAAAGTCTATAGTTGCTGTCTCGATTTACCCTGCAGAGATCTGAGGAGCAGTTAACCATAAAAATCCACCAGAGTTTAAAATTCCAACACAAAGAAAGCGGAAGGTAACGGACACCCAGCCGAAAAGAGTGTCATCTGGCGGAATTTCCAGCGGCAACGGAGCAATCCCAGAAGTGGAACGTCGTGGATATAGACTATAGCGCTCCGTTAACTTGAATGAACCTGTTGTTGGTGTACTTTTTTCTAAGCACATTTTATTCCCTGCTGAAGCAGTTATTGTCTTTCACCGTTGGTATGTGTATGTGAGACGTAAAAGAGTGTGTTGATGCCGCCGAACAAATGGCCAGCGTTGCGGAGATATGGCGTGGTGAGCTGTTATATTATAAGAGACTCACTTAATCCCATAGTAATCCCTGTATTAGATCACACTCTGATGGTGAAACAAGCACTGGAGAGGAAGAACCGTAGGCAGGCAGAGAGCAGCCTGGCAGGGAGCTCACACACACACACACACACACACACACACACGCAAAGGATGGACAAACATATAGGCGGCTTGGACGTACTCACACAAAACCATATAGTACATACAATCAAATATATGCACATGAGTAGTGATGCACACATGCAGATACAAACGCCTGTTGTCATCCACACACACACACACACACACATACACACAAAGAAATGTATCACATGACCACAGTAAGACTCCCCCAAAAAAAAAGAGTTTGTGAGTGAAGGATAGAGTCAGAGAGAGAGAATAGCTTCTCCACAGATGGAAACTAGGACACCAAACCCCTGTGTGTGTTTGTTTTGCGTCTTTGCTGCATCTGCGTGTGTGTTTGTCCATCTGCGTATGTGTCTATTTGTGTCTGTCGAGGAGCTGGAGTGTATATCCGCATGCATGCGTCATCGCTCATGTGTAAATGGTGCGTTTGGGTGCTTGTGTGCGTTTGGGTGTGTGTGAGAGAGACAATGAAGTGAAAAATCCAGTGGTGAAATCCTGGGAGTTTGTGTTTGTTTCCTGGAGAGACTATAGACCATTTGTACAGTGAAGTGGGTGAACTCCATGTTAGACAATGAAAGGTTCAATTCCCAAGCTCTTCACCGGTGCCTATACCTTACCCCTAGATGCTTTTAGTTGCAGAAGAGACTTGAGGAGGAGCAGCAATGGCGAAAAACAAGACGAGATATTTTGTCTTTTTGGACCGACGGCGTGGTAGAACATTTACTGAAAGTAACATGTGACTGCAAGGCGACAAAGGTGGGAGTCTGTCTGACGTTACTCTGCGGTTGATAATCATGGATGTATAAGTCGTAAATACAGAAAATACATTGGAGGAAGAACAACAATGGCGAAACGTAAGAGCAGGGATTAGTTAGCTTGGACCGCCGACGAGGTGGAACGGTTACTGAAAGGTAACCGTTCCACCTACCTAACCGATGAGACCAAAGGTCTCCGTTTGTCCCCGTCGAGACTACAACGCAACCCCGGAGTTTTCAAACCAAAACAGGGGCAACAGTGTTTCCAATTTTCTCTGTTTAAAGCCCAGTTCAGACCGAAGATGAGTTGAAACTTGAAACTTCTTGCAACGAGCCGGTCTGCAGCATTCTTAAACCTTTCAGTAAACATTTCCATGGTAACAGCGAGTTCCATCAATCACAGACGTCGCTGTTACGCTTAGGATTGTGGGTAGTGTAGTATTTCTTCATAAGATACAACAAGGTTTCACAACCACGTAGCTTGTGTTCAGTCTACCTCAGATGGTTTAGAACAGAGATCTTCAACAGCGGGTCCGAGGCCCCTGGGGGGACCTCAGAGTTACTGCAGGGCGCCCACCAAATTATTCTTCAATTTTTTAAAGTTTTTCATTACAGAAAAAAACATTGGTCCAGTAGTAAGCAAGATTCAACATTCTAAGGCGGTCCACCTCTCTGTTAAAGTAAGATCCTTTTTTTAAACATAAAAACATCTGCGAAATTGCATTCTCTAAACCCACCAGACTCCATGTAAATAAACAGTAATTTTAGCATCGTAAAACACACTTCATTCAAAGTCGACAGAAACAAAATAAAACTATGAAAAGCCGTTTTGGGTCGTCTTTCCACTTTTCCAACCATCACAACTCTAGTTTTGGTTGAAATAAACACATAGTTTACCGATTTACATGTGAAAATATGTTGGCTCTATGCATGCTAAAAGTATTGTTTTTTTAAATGGAGTCTGGGGTTTAGCGCTAGCGATTTCAGAGCTGTTTCTGGTTAAACAGAAAGGTCTCAAAGAGGTTTTAAAGGTCTATCTCTGTAGGGATCCTTTCCATAATGTTGTCAGACAGACACTTACAATATTAATCTGAGTCTGTCAGTGGCAAAACGAGCACTTTTGTGAAGGTAAATACAAGCTGGACAATTGCCCTATTAACTTACATTATAGCTTATTTCGCTGACTGCCGATTGCAGCGATCTTGCTGGACCAATGTCAAACATTGTTGTTCCCATCAGTCACTTAGACACAAACACACAGGAAAATAGGGTTGAAAGAAATGGTAGTTACCCTTTAATAGTAGGCAACGTTTCGGTACATTATCAGGCAAAATTAATAAATTAATAAAGGGAGTTTCTTTGCAACTTTGTAAAAAAAAATTATGAATCCAACATATTATTAGCATATATAAATCAGCCTATTTGTGAAAAAAAAAACACATTCATGATAGGCTTAGTAGCCTATATGTAAGGAAATCACTGGTAGCCATCCACAGATACAGTTTAGGATTCACTGTGCCACATGTAAGTCTATGTAAAACTTGATTTATAAAATAATATCAACAAATATTTTAATAGTGTATTATTCTATGCAATAAAAATGCACTACACTATTGTAGGCCGAGTTTAAATATGCAACTTCATTTTATACAATATATGTAGCAAAAATGAATGGGATTTTCACTTCCGGAAACACACTGGTGAGCTCTATGGCACAGTGGTATGCTCCGGTACTCAAACACAGAGCACTGCACCCCTGCCTATGACATGAAAGCAGAGTCTGTGACTGCCAGCAGCCAGACCTTACAGACTACACCAAACATGACCTGCTGTCATGTAGGACTTCCTGCCATCGCCACAGATTGGGCTAAACACACCGAACACCTGCCGCCTAACAGGTGAGACCACATGTAGCCTAAGGGAGGGGAGGGGAGGGGGAGTGGGGGGGTGACCAGGAAGTAGCTTCAGCCAATGACAGCTTGACGTATGGCACCGGCAGCATGCGAAGTGGGTGCTGTAACCGAGGGCGTCTATAAATCCTGCGCTAAGGATGAAAGACTGCCACAAAGGAGATTAGTGTCCACATCAGCTAATGAGGTACTATATCAGCCCCCGCAGTAAAATACACACACACCGGCACACACACACACACTAAGTCAGCACACCAACATATACAGTACACACATGCACACGCACAGAAAGCTCATACACACAGAAGTGCATTTGCAGACACCCAAGTGAATTGTATTTGTACAATAATACATGGAACACTAGTCCTACAAGCAAGCACAGTGCATGATGGGCTACACACACTTTCTCCTACACACAGACACACACACACACAGTAAATCCATGCACATGGGGCATATCTACAGTTACATATATCTACAACATTGTAAATAATTGACTTTGGCTCCCTCCAGATGTTGGGCCTCTGTCACCAGACCAGATGTAACATAAGTTTTAGATTAGATTAGAAAGACGTTATTGATCCCAAATTGGGAAATGTCAGTGCTGCAGCAGCAAAATATCAGACACATAGCACACATACAGAATATAAAAAAAATAATAAAGATAGAATACAAGAGCACTATTAAAAACTATTAAAAAATAAAGACAAATAAATACAAAGGACAGAATGGACAAACTTACATACAAGTGGCGAGTAAACTTTTTCCTGACACACACACACACACACACACACACACACACACACACACACACACACACACACACACATACATTGTTGGGGGCAGTGGTATCTCAGTCCGTAGGGGCTTGGCTTGGGAACCAGAGGGTTATTGGTTCAAGTCTCTGTACGGACTGGTAGCTGGGGTGCCCTTGAGCAAGGCACTGAAGCCCCAACTGCTCGGGGTGCTTTAATGGGCAGCCCCCTCACTCTAGCATCTCTCCATTAATGCATGTATAGGTCCTGTTTGTGTACGTTAGGGGTGTGAATGGTCTCACAATTAAATTTGGTTAAGATTATCCTGTCTTCGAATCAATTCGATATGACGATGTGTCACCTCCTCAATATTATTATATATTGCTACACATGGCATCAACAAATTCAAGCAGTCAGACATATGAAATCCCCTTCTTATTGTATCTGCTCTTGAAAAAGACACTTCCTGAATGTAGCGAAGTCTGAACACAGCAGACAAAAGGCAGAAACACAAATAGCAGCGAGCAGAAAACCATCAAGTAACATCAGTAGGCTAAAATCGATTATGGTCTGTCACTGCATCGATGCAGAATCGTCCAGATCTGCATTGTGACGTATCGATGCAATGATTAATTTCAATGCCTCTAGTGGATTTGTGTGTATTTCAGGCTTCTGTGTCAAGTGAAATATCAACAGAGTGTAAAAATGCAATTCCCCCCTGGGGATCAATAAAGTATGTCTTCTTCTTCTTCTATTAATATTATCGGGTTGATGGGAGGACAACTTTGACTTCAGCTCCATTCTCCAACAAGTTTTTTCTGGATTGAGAGACAATATGGTAATGACTTAATACACATGCAAGGATGCTGGTGTGTGTGTATGTGTGTGTGTTGGGGAGAGAGAGAGAGAGAGAAAGAGAGAGAGCTAAGACAAGTATTTACACACTTCTCCCATTATAGCAATGTGTTGCTATTTCATTGTGTGTTCCCCATCCTCAATCACCAGCATGTTTTACACTTTCTCTCTTTTACACACACACACACACACACACACACACACACACCACACAGACTCTGACCTCAGTACACAGAGTTGTAGCAGTGCAGTTATAGTCATAACGCTGCATTTCCTTTTCTCACCACTAAATGTCTCTAGTTAGCAAACAAAGCACAGATAATGTACAGTAAAGGTCTGCCTGAGTGTGTGAGTAGGTGAGTGCTTGAAGTGTGAATGTGTATGAAAGAGAAAAAGAAATCAAGAGAGGAAAGTGTGTGTGTTTGTACACTTTTTTTAAGATTCTGACTGCTTTGTTCCCGAGAGACTAAAACTGAGATGACCATTGTGTTGGTGATTGTTAAAAGATCTTTGCATTAACTGAGGCACAATTTGTTTGAATCCTTTAAATCGGGGGTCTTATATAGCCTTCTTACTTCCAATTTTGTCGACATAAAGCCCTGAAAAAGTGATGCAAAAAAGTTCCTTAGCCATCATAGAATTTGGTAAATCACGCAAAACAAAAATTACATTTTTAAAAGCAGGCTACCACACAGCCGACTCACAACAACCTGTTTCACAGCCTGAATATGCAAACTCTCTGGTTCTGTGGGGATTTCTGAGTCTCAAAGTTGGCAAATTTGCCAAATTGTGTTTTGAGTGTGGCATAATTGCAAGTTGAAAAACAGTTTCCCATCTTTTTGGTTTGGCGCACAACTAGGCAGGCCAAAATTTATTGTGAACCTAAATTGATATGCGGGCCGGATCAGTATTTGTAAGTGGCCAGATTTGGCCCACGGGCCTTGAGTCTGACACGCTTTAAATAATGATGGAGTTCAAAAAGTTTCCAAAGATTCCAATCAATTTCTGTCAGGCTGGACTATATTGTACGATTGCTGAATGCACAAGACTTGTAGACATCGAGAATGTCCATTTAAGCAATGGCGCAGCCATAAAACCATACTACAATACGTTTTTTAAGCCTCAATGAAGCACTGGAACAGGCCGAAAAATAACATCGCATTGAGGTACAGTGGGAAAGGAACATTTTTCTAACTTTAAAGGTCCAATATGTAATATTTGTACTGTAATAAATCCAAAAATTACACCAATGCCTCATCAGATATTAAGGAAACATGTTAAACTGAAATACTATATTTTCTGACAACAATTCTAATGTCAGTATTTTTTCTTTTTGAAATTTACATTCCGTGACGGAATTTATGTTTATGTTTTGATCTGTGTGTTGTTATCAATGGCCCAGTTTGACAGTCAGGCCGGGTTGCCAGATATACCTGTAAAAACTAAACCCAGCGCGCTACAGCTGTAACGGTAGTACAGCCATGAAAGCAGCAAACAAAAGAACAGGATCAACGGAGATAGATTCTACATGACATAAAAAAAAGAAAACAGCATGTTTCTAACAGTTGCGTGACCAGAGACGTAACAACAACCCCCAATATTGGAGATGTATTTGAAAGATGGAGACAGCTTAGATCCCAAAAGGACGCAGAGTTGGCTTATTTTCTCCTGAACAGGTAAGCATTAGCTTCAGGCTAATTTATCACAGCTACTGGGGACGGGCATTTTTTGTCATTTCAACATTTATGTACTCATATTGAATTATATAGCTAGAGTACCCGAGTTGGTTACTCGCAAAAACAATTGAGACAGCCAGTAAAGTGATCCCGACTGGTCCTGGCTAATGCCGCCTTGCTAACCCTGCTAACTGTTAACGTTACCGGGAGGACCAGGCAAGCAGCCCATGGCTGTTTACAGCGTATAGCCTCGTCAGCGGCTGGAGCCGACAACGGTGAGTTATTTTAAACCACGAGAGGGGGGCTGTAAATCGGAAAGTTGCCGTAATTCTAAGCCAATGAAGTGTGTTCCGTTGGCAAGGTAGTGTTATTTTTAGCGGTTCGTATTGTAATTCTAAGCCGAGGAAGTGTGCCTGACTGGTGTGTGGAGAGGACAGTGAGGTTGTTGTGTGTTTAGCGGTTCATACTGTAATTTTAAGCCGAAAAAGTGTGTCTGTCAGTTGGTTACAGAGCTCCGCTTGAGCACGGGCTTTTATGACTGTCAATATAGCCAGCATCTACTGTTAGCTACTCCGCTGTGCTGTGGAGTAATGTCTGGCTATGTGAGACTAGCATCTACCGTTAGCTACTCCGCTGTGCTGTGGAGTAATGTCTGGCTATGTGAGAAAAGCGTCTAGTAACATTGTTGTGAGTGCTGCGGTCTCAGCCTGGCAACCTCCGTGAACTTCAAGTCTGGGCAGGAGGGGGCGGGGGAGACGACTCTCCAGTATTTTGAATTGGTAGTGCAGTAACTATTTTAACCGCTAGCTGCCAGTATTACACACAATATTACATATTGCACCTTTAAAGCTATGGTTTGAGATGTTTAAGCATTCAAATCCCCAACACTGTGTTAAAAAATACATTAACGGCAATTTGAGGAACTTTGTGGAACCTCTAAAATGGAACTTTGTGTATCCATGCAAATGCAGTTGGCCTTCTGTTACTTTTAGTTATCAGACTGTTGTAATGCTTAACATGTTAGGATCATTCATGCCACTAGGTGGAGCTCTCGTAGTTATGTGATACTTGTTTCAGTACTCCCTCAGCTACTGTGTTAAGCATTGTTTTATTGGCTAGAAGAAGAATGCTAGTTCCGGGATCGAGTGTCTGTCGTTTTTGTGCCTGTCCACATTCGCTAATAAAGCCAACTCTCATTGTGGTCCTTATGAGTGCCTAAGTTACCACCCAGACTTGCATAAGTAACTACTTCTTAACGTTTTGCAACCTTTGCTGTAAAGTTTTGCAATTTATGTTTCTAGTGGCATCGCCCTCAGTAGCTGTAGTAATTATGACAGGAGGAGAGCAGGAAAAGCAAACGGCGAGTTTTGTTTTTTAACTTTACGAACTTTAAGCGTCACGTGTGCAAACTTTGGGAAGTGAAGTAACGTCTGATTTGAACCCAAACCATGACCTTTTTCTACTTTAACTAAGTAGTTTTTGTGCCTAAACCTAACCAAACTGCAATCATTTCACAACAGGAAGAAGTGTTTAAAATCGCGACCTTTATGTTCAAAACTGCGAGCAACGTTCTCTGGTTTAGGTCGTATTTCCAGGCGCTGTTATATAAAACGCTACTGTGGGTCGTATTGGAGGGTAGGAACAAACGACTGACATCGTTGTGTGGTTTGGAGGACTTGTCGCACTAAAAGCCACATTGAGCTCCCTTTCCCAGCAAAGAAAGGGAATTGTGTACATGTATGTATGCATACATACGCATGTGTCGTCTTTATTTTTGCGCGCTGCTAGTCTACATCCACGACGTTCCACCTCCGGGATTGATTCCGCTTTCTTTGTGTTGGCCTTTTAAACTCCGGTGGATTCATGAGGACTGTGGTTAACTGCTCCTCAGATCTCTGCAGGGTAAATCCAGACAGCTAGCTAGACTATCTGTCCAATCTGAGTTTTCTGTTGCACAACTAAAACAACTTTTGAACATACACGTTCCACCAAAACAAGTTCCTTCCGTGGCTCCATCCGGCCAAAACGATTGTGATTGGTTTAAAGAAATGCCAATTAACCAGAGCACTTTTTTCTCCCATCCAGGAAGAATGTGTGGACTAGCCAGACCCTCCTCCACAGCATACAGTGAGACTGTATGTGTGTGTGTGTGTGTGTGTGTGTGTGTGTATGAGCCTGCTTTTTTGTGAGCCAGTCAATGAGAGATGGACGTGGAGACGGACGCAGCTAGCGAGACTGGCAATCAATAGTAATCATGAGGCGCTGTGGCGTTAACAACGGATGACACATCGCTCAGGCTTTTCTAGTGCGCTGCAACCCCGACACAAAGCAGCACAAAGCCATAATTCCTCGTTGGCTTAGATCAATTGATATACATTTGCAAAAGTATCAGACACAAATGCAATAGTTTTTTTTCAGGCATTTTTGCCTTTATTTGGTAGCTCATTCCTCGGCCAGCAAAAGGGAGTTGTGTGTCAGCTTACACGATGGTCGTTCCTTCACCCAAGGTTTTTTTTTTAACGCCGACAAAAGTAAATGAGCGTGGCATTCTGTGATGCTTTTGAACAAATCTACGCAAGCATGACACAGACTTGTCTCGGAGCTCATGGACACCTCCCACCCAGGGCAAAGCTGCGGTACACAACTATTATGTTAACATGAATGAACATGCTGAGTCTCCTAAAACAAACTCCTTGAAGTAAATCAGGACGGGGCTGTGAGGGAGGAGGGAGGGAAACTGCTGTGGCGCCGGAAAGACGGTCCTGAGAAGAGGACAGTGGTGGAAGAAGTACTCAGATCCTTTACTTAAGTAAAAGTACCACACTGTAAAAAATACAACACTGTTAGAAGTAAAGGTCCTGCATTGAAAATGTAACATAGTAATGTTACTTAATGCAGAAAAACCCTCACATTTTAGAAACTGGAAATAATCCAAATGGTTTAATCATTTGAGCTGGACTTGTAGGCCTGTATATATTGTTGGGTAGTGTAATTTATAATAAAACATTGTATATTATGAACTATGTGTGTTTTGGGTGGTGATGGTGCAGTGGATATGATTCATGCCTTTGGTGTGGGAGATCTGTGTTCAATTCCCACTGCGGTACATCAACCAATGTGTCCCTGAGCAAGACACTTAACCCCTAGTTGCTCCAGAGATGTGCTCTGACATATATAGCAATTGTAAGTCGCTTTGGATAAAAGCTTCAGCTAAATGACATGTAATAATAATAATAAAATCTTAATGTGTAAAGTAACTAGTAACTAAAGCTGTCAGATGAATGTAGTGGATTAAAGAGTACAATATTTTTCTCTGAAATGTAGCAGAGTAGAAGTAGAAAGTGGCATGAGAAGAAAAGACTCAAGTAAAGTACAAGTACCTCAAATGTGTACTTAAGTACAGTACTTTGTTACATTCCACCACTGGGTGGGTCATTTAAAGCAGTTCAACATTTTGGAAAATAAGCTTATTCACTTTCTGTGAATGTGCTGAGAAGATTGATATCACTCTAGTCTAGATCAACAACAGTACATTGCCAGGATAAGCCTTTTGCCCCTTCACAATAAGAGCAGCCTCCGAGCTAACGCTGAACATGGCTTGAATCGTGCAATAAGCCAGGCCTGTGTGGTGAGTGGTGTTTTTTTTTATTGTTCCAGAATAAACCTGATTTTCTCACAGAAGACACTGAGATGTGTTTGTGTTATAGCAGAAAAGAACTAATAATTGTAGAAAAATAAGATGAAAATATTGAAAAGATAAAACAATACGCAAATGTGAAATTATCGGTGATATCATCGGCCACGAGAAGCAGGTAATTATCGGTTTTAGTATCGGCTAAAATGAATCCATATTGTGCATCCCCGAAACGTATTGACAAATGAGTTGATAATGAAAGCATTGATTAGTTGCAGCCCCGAATGTATGATTAAGAATTTAGAAAATGTACAAAATATCTTGCATGCTCTCCATCCACTCTCTCCACTTCTGACAATATTTCAATCAGACAATTACCGCCGTCCTCTGCACTTCATCCTCAACATGAGGCTCTGTATAGAGTACATTTATAAAACCAACATTACGTCTATATGAACTACAGCACCAGTGGAAATGCAGCGGAAACGCCAGTGGACAAAATAACCATGCCAGTAATTCCTAAATCAAACCTGGTCTAAAAACAGCCGAGTAGGACATTACAATTAGAGAGCGGAGAGGTGTATGTGAGCATGGGTGTGTGTGTGTGTGTGTGTGTGTGTGTGTGTGTGTGTGTGTGTGCCTGCGTGCGTGCGTGCATGTGTGTGTAGTGTCCCGTAAGGAAGGAATTGAGACTTAAAAAAATAGCCCTTTCTGTGAGAAACACTTCAGCACAACACACACTCATCTCTCCACGAGAGCGCAGCCATCGCTGCAGAAAATCGTTAGCACAACGCGCAACGCTGCATGCACCACACACCGTATATCGTTATGATTATTATTAACTTTATTTATCTTTCTCTTCTCCACCGTCAACTTTCAAAACATGTTCTTAGGTGAGCAAGACAGCACACTCATCCCAGTTCATTCAGTACACCCAACGAATCCACCAGAAGGACAAGATGATGTTAGTGAACATATTTTCTTTTTTGGTGTGTATGCGGAGACATGAGGGCCTGATTCGACTGTCAGTCTCACAGTCGAATCTTCGCAGTGCCGTAAAGTTCCAGTTCAGACCAAAGATTCTTGACGAGATGAGTGTAAACTTGTAGCTACTTGCAAGTCTATGGTGTCCAACGTTCTGAAAGCTTCCTGTTCATCTCCATAGCAACGACTCTTTGTACTTCCATTCTAACTTCCGACTTTCAGGCTTTTTTTGTAGCTGGATATATCATTTGTTGCATGGAATGGAAATGTATTTATTTGAAACAGGGACAATGCACAAATAGACATTAAGGGCCCTGTTTTAACAATCTGAAGTATTGAAAAGCAGAACGCAAGTAGCTTTGTGGGCGGATCTCGGGCGCTGTTGCTATTATAACGGGAGCGGGATAAATGACTCTTGCGCCCAACGCAAATCTAAAATGGGTTGGTCTGAAGTAGCTAGGTGTGGTTTGGGCGTAACTTGAAAATAACCAATCAGAGCATCATCTCACATTCCCTTTAAGAGCAGGCGCGCTTGTTCCATGGCGTATTGCTATTATGACGGCGGATTTGCCTGGCGCACGCCAGCGGGAGCTGTCCAGGATGCGGCAAAGTAATAAATGCCCGTCTTGGCCGGGATGCGATGTTGCTGCGGCCTCTCGGGCGCATCTCCTCAAGTCTGGAGAGGATTGCTGCAGCCATGGAGCGTGGGCCTCCAAACGCACCACCTGCTCCTGTTGTGCCCCTTCCTCCTCCCCCCACTCCATCTCCGTCCAACCGCTCCATCAGGAGCACATCGCACATTGCCACTCCCAGACCCTCAAGTGTCCAATCCCACTGTAGTTCAACATCACGTCTCCTTAAGTCCTCTAATATTTCCTCATTTATGTCATCAACACATCCATGATTCATGGAATGTTGTGTTAAACACAACAAGCCACAGAGAATGCTGCAGCGTTTTGAGGACTGTACTGTTAAGTGCCTCCTGATCTATCCAAACACCTGAAGCGCATTTTCAGTAATATTTTGCGCGTTGTGCACATGCTACACATGCTACATTATGGCCAAGCATGCGCCCCTAAAATAGCATCTGAATAACGCGCCACTGACTTTAGACTAGCGCCACTGACTTTAGACCAGGTTTTTCCTGGTCAGTGGCGGAATTGTTTTCTGAAACTGCAAAATAGCACCAATAACGTTTGTGCCTGAACACGCCTCCTCTTTTCGCTGAACCGCCCCCGGGAGCGCAAATACATTCCCTAATTTACAGACGTTCATCTGTGGAGGGAAAAGTCTGCTGTGTGTCGGGTGCAAAATAGGAATGATACATGCGTCGGTGTACAAAGGCAAAGGCCAAAACCTGTAATACAAGAGAATATGTCTTGGGCCAGGTTATAGCAACAATTGCTAATTTCCACCTGTAGTCGCTAAATATGAATGTGGATAAGGTTGGTGATAGTGAGATACTTGCTACTGCTGCATATCTATTGATATTTCTCTGATTCACTGCTTTGTAGGGCTGAAACGATTCCTCGACTAACTCGAATAATTTGATTACTAAAAAACCTTGATGCAAAACGATTTGCCTCGAAGCTTCGTTTAATCAATGTTACCAACGTTGTATCGCTCGTGGCGTTTCCACACGGATGATTATTACTGTCGCACACAGGGCTGACGCTGCTGGCGACACATGCCATGAAGACTGACGGCGCAGATTACAAAATGAAGAAAGAGTGTAAATAGTGAGGGACTAAGAGAAGAGACAGGCTGTAGAAAACTACAGAGAAGATTATTTTGGAGGCTTTTTCCCACCTTTAATTGACAGGACAGTTAGATGAGAAAGGGGAGAGAGAGGGGGAAGACATGCAGGAAATCGTCACAGGTCAGATTCGAACCCTGGCCCTCTGTGTCCAGGTATAAACCTCCATGTATATGTGTGCCTGTGCTACCCACTGAGCCAATCCGGCCACACATTGAGTCTAACGTAATCCTCCATTCCACGAAGCGGACCCGACAAAAGTAAATCACAGAGTCGTATGGACGATGAAACTACACCAAACACAACAACTACCACAAACAAAGACAAGAAAATACGTGGTGGTGATGACCACAATTTGATCTAAAGAGCCGACTTGTTGACCATACCTTCGGAAAAACAGCTGACTGTAGCACACCATTTTCTCTCACTCTCTCTCTTCACGGAGAAAACAGCTGATCAACGATCTACTAGCATAAGTGTAACAGAGCTGTGTGACATTGTAATCAAATATATAAATGAAAATAGGTTGAGTATAAATATTTACACATAGTCCTATATACAGATTACAGGTTGAAAGTTTCTGAAAGTTAAGTTGCACAACTTAAGGTAATGTTTATGTATGTTTAATGTATGCCTTAGTTTGAGGTTGTTATTGCATTTCAGAAAATGTTTTCTTTAAAAAACAAAGTAATATGGCACTTAAATGCACTTAATGTTTAGTTTTTTGAGAGATGATATTATAAGCAATGTAGGCAATAAAAATGTTGCTTTTTCCGAAAATTAAACCAAACTATAGTATATTATTGCTCTTCAATAAAACAAAAAGTATTTCTTATCCGATTACTCGATTAATCGATGGAATAATCGGTAGAATACTCGATTACTAAAATAATCGATAGCTGCAGCCCTACTGCTTTGTTTTAACGATGCTCGCTCTCTTCAGTCTCTCTCTAGGTCGCTCGACCACGTACTGTGCTTGCGGGCGTCGTTGATTCCGGGGGCCGGTTCAGACCGCTGCAACTTTTTTCCTGCAACGCTCTAAATCAGTTTTCGTCTCGTCGCGAATCTTTGAAGCTTTTAATAAATCTTTTTAAAGTGGGTAAATAAATCCAACCGCCCTATGACAGATTTAACTTTCACTTTCCATGATCCGTGACCAACGGTCACCCCTACCCCCCAATCACACGATTCGACAATCAGTTCATGATTGGCAAGACTTGACAGGTCTGCTTCGACTATGAACATTCTTGGTCGGGGCCATCCTATCGCAAACAATTAAAAATCCAGTCTTAGAACTTCACCTTGGACCATATGTTGTGTGCGTGGTTAACACCATAAATCTTGATAAGAATGGTCATTTTTTCTTAAATAAACTAATAGTATTGTTTTTTTCAATATTTGTGCTTTCAGCAGCTTTTAACAAACACCCCTAAGTTTGTTCACACAACTGGCCGATCACAGCTAGCTCAGACATGGCTATACGCTTAAACTAAAAACTAAAAATCATATTAGATGACATTAGAAGAGAGCCTGGGTGATATAATCCACCACTAACAATCAAGTTTTTTACAGTAAGCATGCTGTATTTTAATGTAAATAGACATACCATTTCTTACTGTATTATTTGAATTTACAGTAACTGGTTACAGTGTACAAACTAATTCCCGCGTTTTCTTTATTTTATAAGATACATTGGTAATAACAGTAAATACCTGTAATCTGTAACACCTGCAGATAGTGCTGAAATATTATTTTCTCCCAGAATGCATTGCCATTTAGAATGATCCTGTATAACATTAAAACAGTAAGATACTGTGAGATTTTAGCTGTAAATTTACATCAAAGGTTTGCAGTGTAGTAAAACATGGATGTATTATATTGACCCTGATACAAGATTACAAAATGGCGTCCATTCAGTTCAATGGAGTTGTCCGCCTGGCGCATATGCCAAAAAACATTCTAAGCTTCCGGGTTTACTTCCTTGATATGCAGCCCACTGAATAGTGCGTCTCCCACTTGCCCCGCCCGCGAGTTCCAGGTCGGCCCAAAACTTTACATTGTGTTGACATCACAGGTTTTTAAATCGCTATTCTCGGCTAGACGGAAGTTTTTCAAATATAAAAAGTCTGTGGATTAAAAATTCTGAATAGAAAGAGTCATAACCGACCTCGTTTGCAGTTTGAGGTGTCCTGGCAGCAGATTTAAAGACTTCTCTTTTACAATGGTGGCCTTTGGGGAACATCCTTTCTGGGCCGCCGGAGGATTTTACGTTGCAATGCCACGGGTGGCCACTGCAAGAAATTGAGCGCTGTTCCTAGGGGGCTGTAGGCCTAGTAAAATGGGACCTGAAGCTTTTTGGTTAATTATTTTTTGTAACAAAGGAATTGTTCTTTAACCGGTAAAATCACAAAGGGTTCTAACAGGGTTCTCTAATAGATATTTATAGTAAACACTCATTTACCTTGCAATATGAAACACATTTCATTATTTTTAAATTAACCTTAGCAGAGATTCCACAGAGTCACATGCAGAACAACAGCTAGCCCCGTGATAGGGGATATCAAGGCTACGACTCTCTGTTGCAAAATCCCTGTTAACTATTAGCCCCTTTTGGACCAAATAGGTGGAAAATCCTAATTTTATAGACTTGAAAGAGGACAAATTAGCATGCGTAGCTATAGAGAAATACATTTTTATGAACGTCAGCAACACTCCAAAGTGACTCTTTGTATTAACACAAACATAAAGTCAGCAGGAAGTCGGCCAGAGAAGGACTCTACTCAACAGGCCCAAAAATGCAGGGAGCCTGAAGAACTTTTATTAGAATGAATGGGGTACAATATTGGATCATAATATCCAGTTTTCTAAAGAAACCAAGAAAACAAAGCTCACACTTCATCTGCAGAAAGTCCAAAGGAAAACTCCTGTTTCACAGACAAGTTATTAAGTAGTTTGTATTGGTCAAGTAACTTCCTGCAGGTTTAGTGCAAAAACACCACAGCAATCCCATATACAGTATCATTTGATAAAGTGTGCTCTCAATTTTTTTTTAACTTCAGATTATGGATCGCCGTGTAAAATGTCTCACTGTGGTAACTAAAGTTAAATAAAAGTGATGTTGCATTATACCTACATGTTCCCAGGAACTGACCTTAAAGACCCACAGAAACCCAGTTTAAAAGGCACTTTATTAAAAAAAAATCAGTTATACTGATCTAGACAATACAACACACTGATAACGTAGGCTACATATCATTCAGGCACAGGAAATACCCTTGCCAACACTTTCACTTTAACTTTGAGTGTTTAGTTTGAGTAGAGTGGAAAAAGCAGGAAGAGTAACTTTGCACTTTTGTACCGCTGTGCCAGGCAAAATTAATCAATCCCCAAGTAATTAAATGAATCCATGTCCAGCTATACAGCCAGTGCTACATAAGGCCTCCAGTCTGCCAAAATCTTCCTCTTTAGAGCCAGTGATTGTTGTACCGAGCTTCAGCAAGGGAGTGAGACTGCTATGTACAGCCCACCAAAGCACTCTTGGACAGCCGTGGCGTTCAAGCCCAGCCAAGTATCATCAAAGTGCTGGTTTGGCAGCTGCCCTAAGGGAAGGCAGCCAAGGCCAAGAAAGGTTCTAAACCTGACACAACTACACAAGCAGAGGAAGGTGTTAAAGGCCTGTCCACCGGGAACGTTTCTCCAGCAGTATCATATCGGATGATTCTGCTTAACTTTCGTTTAACCATGCAGCCACACGGCGGAGGAAGTCTTCTTCGCAGCAATGGAACAGGCCAATACACCAAAGACTTATGTGTCCCCAGGGGTTAAAGTGGGATCTGGCAGGTGGGGGAACCCTAAGATCGGGGGGGGGGGCACACAACCCCAAATTCCATTCTCAAATTTACCACTTTAAAGTTTCTTACTACTTTAAAGTCTTTATCCACTACACTGAAAATTCAACACCAGGAGCAATTGCCAGGAGGAGGATTTCATTCAAACTAAACTAAGACTGGTGTGTTAACAGCATGCCAAATTAAACAGAGCACACAAGGCCAAATGACCAGTTGCCGACAAGCATGTAAAAGGCTATTTTTTTTATAACCATAGATTGTATGTAAAGAGAGTCTGAATAAAACAAACCGGGGCTACATTTACTTCCAGCTAACTTCACAGAGAACAATGAGGGCAGAACAGCATCACCAATCTATTTCAACCAAAAATGTTCTGTCTAGTACTGCTAAAAACATCGGAACTGCAGCATGTTACTCACAGTCGTTTACTACAGAGCCCGTTTGTAACCAGTAGGCTACCGACAACGTGATCTTCACCTGTTCAACTGACTTTACCAGATAGTACGCGACTGTCCTGCTATTATTACAGACATGTGAACTCACCACAGTCAGTTGCCCTGTTCACGGACTTACGGCGAGGCACTGCTGAGAATGAATAGGGGAAACACTGGAATGGATATTTGGCTTTATTTTAAACAAACGGGAAACACTGATGTGAATGAAAATGCCAATTATATAAATGTACTTATTCATCGAAGGCACCGTTCCGGATCGTTTCGGTCCATTTTTACTCCTGTGTGTCACAAACCCCAAGACACAGGGCAGAGAGGGTGGCCAGTCAGGTTTTTCAACCCACTGTCCTCCATAGGGATAGTGGCTCATTGGCTTTCTTGCTCAGAGTTAAAGGGCCCTATCTTGCACACAGCGCAGCGCAAAGCCCCGACGCAAGTGTCTTTGCTAGTTTAAGACCGACGCAGTTGTCAGTTTCCCGTCCAGCGCCCATGTCGTTTAAATAGTAAATGCACCTGCGCCCATCTGTGTGCCGGTCTTACAGGGAGGTGTGTTCAGGTGCATTCTTGCCGTATTACTATCTTGAGGCAGCGGAAAGTGATCGCGACATTGACCAATGTGAAATAGTATTATGATATGATCTGCTTGCGCACTTTCACTTCACGCACGAGCAGATCAGTTTTTTCTCCTGAAAATCTCTCCTTCCTGCTTAGCAAATCCGCCATCATAATAGCAATGCGCCAAGGTACAAACGTGCCTGGCTTTTAAAGGAAACGGGAGATGACACTCTGATTGGTTTATTGCATGTTACGCCGAAAACACACCTATCATTAATTAAGACAATAAGTACAACCCTTTTGAACCATGCGCCTGGTGCACAGAACCTTTTTTCTGCCGTTAATCTAGCAAAAGTTGTTTCGTAACCGCCCTAAATGCACCTGTGCCAGGCGCTTCACACCATGCACTTAGATCGTTAAAATAAAAGAGTTGTCATAAGCCTTTTTTACACAGAACTAAACAACACCGGCATAATACTGCCCAAGTGTGTAATTTCGGATAGCATGCTGTCATTTTGGAAAGCAAAAGAGGCGTGACAACAACGTGGCATCTAGTGTGTGTGCGTAGTCCCGCCATGCCGGCTGTCTCTTTTACACATATAGATTCGTCTCTGTGACTACCTCACACATAACCACAACGCAAGACACAATGTCTTTTTCTTTTTTGTGTGCATTAAACAAATGAGAAATAACATGTTAATTAGTACTGGCAGGGGGATTTTGTTACCTTTGGACATGACCAGGCTAGCTGTTTCTCCTTGTTTTCAGTCTTTGTGCTAAGCTAAGCTAAGCTAACCTACTGTGGTTTCATATTAAACAAACAATGCTGCAAGGAAGCAAACAACCATATGTTATCAGTTGATAACAAAGTAATTTGGCAAATTCCTGCTGAGCAAAACTGAACCAATTAAAATAATTATTATTACACATTAAATCCTTACTTACAAAGTTATACGTCAGCCGAATTACAAATATGTTTTTGTACGAACAGAAATTTGCATTCACTATGTAGGTTACATTAAAAATGTCTATAAGTTGTTTGAATTGTCCTGAGAAGAAGGGACTTTTTTAGTCTTTTTCGAAAAGTGTTTTTCGCTTGTCATTTCATCAAAGCTTCGAGCACAACAAACCCATCTCCAATGAATTCTGTTGGAGTTGAGGCACAACAGCGTTACAGAATTCTCAACCACTGTGGGATTTGTGTGAGGTGACCCTTTTAGCTACAAAGCTAATTTGTGACAGTCAAAGATTGTGAGTGCAGTCGTCACGGACGAATGGAGAAAAAAAAATACACCACTTATTTAACCAGTGTTTCTTGTTTGAATTTAAATGGTGTTTGATAATATAACATTCACGTCAAAGGTAGGTATTAGTGTTCAGGAGGCAGATGCCTTTAAACAAGCTTTCTTTGAGGTGTACCTCATGGTGAAAAACAAATCTGCAAAAATCTGTTAACTAAGTATCTTAAATGTTGTCAGTATACCAAGTGTGTTCCTAGCCTGGGCTTTTCTCCATGGAGTTTACACCTTCTCTTCATGAATGCATAGGTGTGTAGCCACTTTCACCCACACAGTACATTTTTCACTTGCAAAATCGAATATTGTCTATAGTTACCGCTGGTCCAGGTTGTTTCAATGTTTGCATACTGGTTAATGCTATAGCAATCACCATTGAGAGCATCCTGTCCAGCTGCATAACTGTGTGGTACGGGAGCTGCACTGCCTCCAACCGGAAGACCCTGCAGTGCATAGTGAAGGCTGCTGGGCGGATCAATGCTGTCCCTCTCCACTCACTCCTGTCTACCAAACACACCTCACCCACAAAGCAATCAGCATTGTGGGTGACCTCAGCCACCGCTCACACAGCATCTTCAGCCTCCTATCATCTGGGAGAAGGTACAGGAGCCTCCGAGCCTGTTCTACCTGACTGATTCCCCAGGCTTTCAGGAAGCTCAACACCCTCCCCTTTCTCCCTCTCCTCTGCCCTTAAGAACTCTGGACTCTGAACCCCCCTTCCCCATCAGGATCAGCACCAACCACTGTATAAAAGAAGAAAATCAGGAACTCTTCCTTTTCTTTTGCACATTTTAAATATCTTTTTCTATATTGTTTGTTTTTGCCTTACATTTGCACTATTTAGAAATGTATTACTGTATTGTACATATTACTTATCTGTCATAATTATATATATTACTTCTCTTTTTTAATCTTATTTGTATATATTACTTCTCCTTTTTGTCTTTATTTGTATAAATTATTTATATTTCGTGTCATGTTGCACCGTGGGTGAGAGAGAAACCTATTTTCAATTGCTCTGTACTGTATGTCTGGCACATATTGCAACATTGACAATAAAGTTGACTTGAGTTGAGTATGGTATGGAAAAACAATGGATGAATGGATTGTTTTAATCTAGTCGCAAGATGATGAAGTCTAGTGTGGGAGATCATTGTATATGTTGATGATTAAAGTATCTTTTTATTAAATGATAATACATGCTGCGTGACATCTTAAACCACTAAGGCTCTTACTTACTGTTACTACTACTACTGCTTCTACTGACACAACTTGCACAACTTGTGATAATAATAGACACCTAGGATGACTGATAGGTAGCCTACATACACCCTTACATACATACTGTCTGAAGCCATTAAGACGGATTGTCTTAAAGGTTGCAGGCAGAGTTATGTAGTCCAGAAAAGAAAGAAAAAAAGCACAGCACTCACCACTTTGTCCTCCTGCAGCCCAGCCAGCCATCCATGTATAATGAAAAGAAAGACAGGGAGAATGTGAGCAAAGATGATATCTGAAAGCATGGCAATGATCCTACAGCCGAACCAGTAACAAAAACTGTAATACAAAGATATTTCAGTTTCCAATAACGTTACAGTTACTGAACAGAAAAGAATATGCCACAACTCTAAAATATCCAATTTAAAGTAATAATCTTGAAGATTTTAAATTACATAAATGTCTGTTTAGTCAGTATCTCTTGCTGAATGATGTAACACAATGGTGATTGAGCTTATGGCCCACTGATTAAGCCCTAGCATTCATAGTATTACAAACTGGGTGTCTATGGCAACATTCCCGGGGAAAATCTCAAGCGGCACACAGTGATGCGTTTTCCATCACCCAGCAGTGACAGGTCACCTGAGAGGGAAGGCGGCGCTAACGCAACATACTCGCTCATCAACTCACTTGTCTGTAAAGCGGCGTACTGTTTTTTACAGTACGGCTAACGTTGCGACTCGCAACGTTAGTAATTGGTTACTATGGCCGAACAAAGAAAAGAGTGATCCCTACAGACAATGAAATTTCAAAAACAAGTGAAAGTGACATCCAAAAACACACATGCAATTACCGCTTATCGACATAAGCACCACCAAAGACAACGAAATAGAGAACTTCAAGATTGTATCCTTAAGATGAAATGGTTTTAACTATTGGTAGGAGAACAGATGATGGTGTCAAAGTCACACACTTTGTACTGAGAACCATCCACCCTAAGACTTTTTGTTTTTGTATAACACTTCACACCACATCCGCCTTTACTATTAAGGGGGCTTTTACACCTACTTTGTTTGGTATGGACATTCGGACTTCTCAGTTTGATCCAAACCAAAATTACAGGTGTGAAACCAAAATACGTAGTCGCGGTCCGGATCAAACTGAACCATGCTCCGGTTTGTTTCTAGTGTGAAAGTATTTTTCGGATGGTTCGGACTTTTGGACCACATACAAGAAGCTCTGGCGGGCTCTCTACATGTTACAAGACCGGGGAAGTAGCTCAGTGCTTAGTGTGAAGGCTACATGTGAGAGAGTGTGACGGTGAATGCGCTCAGAGCAGACAGCTGTCGTCTATCAGAGCGGAGAGTAAGTCAGCAGTTTACTTGTTAAGTGGTTAAATGTACAGTGTAGGTTTCAGTTTGTCTCTGAATTAATGCTACAGCTCCTCAAAACCCAAGTAAAGTTTCAGTGTGTTGCTTCTCAACAATGCAACAAAACATAAGAGTCGCGGTAGCATGGGGAGAGCAGCGGTCAGCTGGAAAAACCTCCGACAGCAGAGAGTATCGTGAGACGCAGCTCACGTATGTGATGACAACAGGACGTAGTTTTTGTCACTTATAGTTCTTTAGTGCAGTCCCAAAACTTACCGGATCAAATGTATATAATTTAACAAAAACATGAACCTTGGTTTGGACAGAAAAGAGTGGACAGCTATTATTCACTCAACAGCAAGAGGTCGCTTGGCAAGAAAACACAATTTTTTTTTTAAGAATGTTTGCGCATTTTTGGAAATGTGTTGTATGATTTCTTTCGAAGAGCAGGATGAGATGATTGATACAACTTTCATGTTTTTAGTACATGTACCAGGTGGCGATTAGCCTAGCTTAGCGAGAGATTGGAAACAGGGGTCAACAGCTATCCTGTTTCTCTCTTAAGTTCACAAATATGCATACCAAAACCTGTAAAGCTAACTAATTAACACTAATTAACACTTTCTATCATGTTTAACAAATACACAAAGAGAAATGTAAAAAGGAAAAGCAGAGCTAGAGTGCGGCAAATAGCCTAGCTTAGCTCAGCGACTTAAAGCAGGGGGAAACAGCTAGCTCTGTCCTAACTTAAAAAATACACCTAGCACGTCTGTAGCTCACGATTTAACACGCACACACACAGGAATGTTAAAACAATTTCTTGCCAAACTTAAGTTTATAAGTTGAACTCCCACCTGCACCCAAAGCTGAGCTAGGCTAATTGGCACTCCTCGCATGGACATGGGAGCGGTATCAGGCAAATGAGTATATTTCATGAAACGTTAAACTGTTCTTTTAAGTGCTTGGACAAACCATTTGTCTTTGTCAAATTTCCAGACTGTATTGTTTACCTTTAATAATTCTTTCTCATCATTATTTATTGCAATTTCCCTTCTCACTACTCTACATGAGAAAAGTAACATGATGAACACTGCAAAGACACACTGCTACCATTATGCAATGACAAAAGTATCATATTAAGGAATAACTATACACCAAGTTACAAGTCTAACAGTAGAACCTTGCACGTGAAGACTTCGTTCAAGATAGCTTACGTGTGTGTGTGTGTGTGTGTGTGTGTGTGTGTGTGTGTGTAAACAAGTGCAAAATCCACCTTTCAAAGACCTTCTCCCACTGAATGCAGCTGCCCCCCACCCCCAACACAACACCCAGGACCCCACAGCTGAACTCTCCCCATGTCAGGTAGTAACTAATTAGGATGTACTTTGTGTGTGTGTGTGTGTGTGTGTGTGTGTGTGTGTGTGTGTGTGTGTGTGTGTGTGTGTGTGTACACACACCTACCCCCTGCTGTGTGTGTATAGGGCACCTCCGGACCCCTGGGAGACTGCGACAGAGTGGGAGACCACCCCCTTCGTCCACAGCTCAGTCTAATACCCAATTAACCTTTACAAGCTCCTGCCTGGGTCACACACACACACAAATACACGCATGCAGGCGTAGATTACATTGACACACATGGGTGAAGGCACGCATAAATACGTGGTAACACACACAGGATGTGTGTAAATATCAGCACACATCCAGAGCATACCTTACACACATAAAGACACACATTTGTGCCATTGCTCATCACCTCCACCTGAGTTCTAACACCTGAGGCCCTACTATGGCCTAATTGGACACAGCTGCATGTGCTGTACGTGTCTTTGGTGCAGATTTGGATCCCATGATGGGTATAAACTTTATGCTGCACCGCAAACAAAACATCTTTGAGGTAGAAGACTGCAGGAAACAGGACCAAACGCATAATCTTTTCATTAAGAACAATTTCATACAACAGTTGGTTCAAACCACTTGACATAACTGTTATGATGTTTAAATGAACAAGTTAGATAATAGCTTACTGGAAATAGGGAATAGGCCTAGTTAAAAGGAAAATTATTCATCTTTATATTCCGTCTAACACTCCATTTTAATTAGTTAACAGTCAATATTATTTATTAATGTATTCAGTTTAGGGCTGTCAAAATGAATGTGATAATAATGACTTAACGCAAATCCCCCCCTTTTAACGCCACTAAATTTTTGATTTGCGATTAACGCTCAACTATTGTGTGACTTGGGCCTCGGGCCGCGCCGTAGTTTGGGAAATCAGGAAGCAATGCAGCAATAACGTTGTGAATGGTTATCAGATACTGTAAAGTGCCCCCGCCATCCGCCGTCTGGCTCGCCGCAGCAGAGTGAAGCGCGTCTGATTTACAAGGAGACCCGCGGTGTGCTGAAGGTGTTCCCGGAGAACGGTATCTGTGATGCTGTCAGCTAACACCGAGCACGCCAAGAGGAAGATGGTGAGCGCAATAGAGACAGAGTGCATTGCGTCATACTGTGAAAGCCACGCCCACCGGAGGGGGAAACAACTCTCCACTATCCATTGACTTGTATTATTTGAAGGTGCCTTCTCGTCAATTCCGTCTGCTAGCAAACAACAGAAAAATGCCTAAATCTGCTGTAACGGCATTTGTCCGTAAATTAAGCTAACACACGTAATGTCGGACATAACGTTAGCTTAGTGTCAGGATCCCACAGTCTTACCATTATTCCTGCTGATTCCTCACATCTGAATCCACTTTTGTCTTCATAAAAGATCAGTTTTTCGGTTCGGCAGCTTATAAAAACTTAAGTCATGGGTTCTTTACATTGTTGGTAGTGAATATCACTGATCCTGATCTTGAATCACAAATAAAAGACTCTTTCAAGAGCAACACACTGAATCTAAAGAGAGACTTTCCGTTCTGAGTAACAGGCTTTATTACTTTTATTTATTTTTAACTAAATCAATGATCATTAAATCACAAGATCCACAAGACTAAAGCTATTGTATGCTATATGTACTGTCGATGTAAACTGAGTTAGCACCGGAGTACGTCCAAGTCTCAGATACCACTAAATTAAATTGAAAAAATTGAAAAAATATCCATTTTAAAGTACATTTAGAACAGATAAGAATGGTGCAATTAATTTGCGATTAATCGCGAGTTAACTATGGACAATCATGCGATTAATCGTGATTACATATTCAAATCAATTGACAGCCCTAATTCTAATTATATTTTTGATTTGTCTTTTACTGCCTTTTGTCAGTTTTGGGGCTCCATTAGTACTTTTCCCCTTAGTGGGAAGAGTCACTGCAAATCATTACAAAGTTAGTCTGAGTGATCAACTTGATCCTATCTATAATAAAACACTTCTATCGTGATAGGAGTGGTCTCCAGTGCCCCTATCCACAGGGCCCGATGGCTCACTGAATGGTTAGATGAGTATGGAAATTATGTGACTCATGTGCTGTGGCCTTCACAGACATCACATGTCAACCCAGTAGAATACCGATTGAAGATGTTGGAGCGACGTGTCATCACAGCACTGAATGAGGGAATCCTCCAAATGTTGGGGACAATGACATGGCTGGAAAGCTAGCGTGTCTTGTTGTTAAACTTACTGTCAGTTTATATTTACTGATTACCAAATGTAAATAAAGTTATTTAATTAGAATCTTGCTAGCACAGCATAAGCCATGGTATAAGCGGGTTCATGCCCTTCGAGGTGTCCATTGTCAGGTATTAATGGACTTGCGTGTCGGGCAGTTCACGCCTTGCCGTCGTCCATTGATAGCCTACCTGGCAACGTACACCTCGTCGGGCATTAACCCTTACGTGATGTATGAGTAAATAGCCATGGGAAAATGTTACATTGACACCCTGTGGTCCACATTTCTCTTACCGTGTTGGAGCGCAGCGACACTCGCCCCCCACAGCGGGCGCAGAACTTGGTCTGGCAGTACGAGCACAGGTTCCCGCAGCCATCTGCGAATTTGGTCTTGTGGCAGATGCCGCAGGTTGGCGCGTCGTCCCGGTGAACAGCCGAGCCCGCCGCCACCGTGGCCTGCCGGATCACCGTCTCCCTGTAGCTGGACAACTGCTGCTGGATACCTCTGGAAGAAAAACACAACAGGATGAAAATATGAATGCTTTAGCCTCTTAGAAAGTTCATAGTGTTCCGAATTAGTATGGAAATGCAAATAAAGTACATGCAAAAAAAAATATTATTTTTTTTACCAATGATTCACCTAAATATTTTCTGTTTATACGGTACCGCCAAGGGCAACTACATCATATACGTATCCAGGAAAACGGAGCGAAAGCAGAAAAAGCAGAAAATCCAGACTGACTGACTGACATGTTATGTGCATTCTTTTTAGAAAACAGTTAGTTTTTAGAAATGTCTCCTTATATATTGTCTCTAGAAGTGTATTATTCAACTTTTGTTTTTGTTAAAGAAGGAAAAGAAAATCCCATTACTGAATGCTATCCAATTGCAATACTTCTAGAATTGCAATAAATAAAAATCGCAATACAAATCGAATCGGCACCCATGTATCGAGAAAGAATTGAAAAAGCATATTGTCCCAGCCCTAATATACAGTGTGGAAATACATACAAGATTTATGGGGGTCATTTGACAATCAAACGATCCAAATGCATAATACAGACACCAACCATTGAACGCATCAAAACCATAGACTGTATAAAACAGACAAGTAGACAAGTAGTCGAAGTACAGAAGCCGGGATGTGCTGGTCTTGGGAGACCATTTGCTAACATAACTGCCTTTCTGAAAAATTGACACATGTCAACACTTGGAAATAGGACAGTGGTGTATCCTAACAGGTTGCAACATACCGTGGGTTGACACACATCAAGTTGTCACACAGCCATTGTGTGAGCTTACATAGAAAGTAATGGTTGTGGGTGTTTTTTGATGCGTTATCTACAGAATGAAAATCTGCAGAATATAGACTGTTGTTCTGCTTGGGCTGGAGATGTGTTAATGCTGAGTTATATATACATATATATATATATATATATATATATATATATATATATATATATATATATATATATATATATATATATATATATATATATATACATATATATATACATATATATATATATATATATATATATATATATATATATATATATATATATATATATATATATATATATTATATATATATATATATATATATATATATATATATATATATATATATATATAATAATTTAGAATCTCCGGAAAACTCTGAGTCTGTCGATTCCATGTGGCCCTGGTAATCTATCAGCATGCTAGTGTCCATAAGAGTCTGTAGCACAATCTTGGTTTAAAGTGTTAGCATGCTAAACATATCTATTGTAATTAGCATCAAATGTAAAGTACAGCTGAGTTTAGTCTCGCTTCTAGTCTTGCCAGACCTTCCTCAACAGCGCTGCAGAGGAGGGTCTGGCTAGTCCACACAGCATTCTGGAATTGGAGAAAAACATGCTCTGGTTTATTGGCATTTATTTAAACCAATCACAATCATCTTGGGTGGCGCTAAGCGCCGGACAGATCTACAGAGCCTCTGCAAAAAATAGCCTCGGAAGGAACTTGTTTTGGTGGAACATGTGTACGTTCCAAATTTGTTTTAGTCGTGCGACAGAAAACTCAGATTGGACAGATAGCAGTCTAGTCTAGCTGTCTGGATTTACCCTGCAGATATCTGAGGAGAAGTTAACCATAGTTCTCATCAATCCACCGTAGTTTAGAACGCCAACACAAAGAAAGTGGATGGTGACGGACATCCGGCCGAAAACAGTGACATCCAGAATTTCCAGCAGCACTGGAGCAATCCCTAAGCTGAGGCTGATGGAAATATCTTTAGTTTTGCTGGTGTTTGATTGTAAGCCAAAGTAGCCCTACTGGAAACGCTGAACAGATGATGGCATTAGATAAAAAATTAAGCGGATTGGTAAAGTTAATACATGACTGCCAAACTTCATGATAATCCATCCAAAAGGTGTTGAGATATTTCACTCTGAATCAAAGATGTCAAGTCTATTGGTGGCACTAGAGAAAAAGTCAGGGGATCACCAAAGCCCTTACATTGTCTGGGGACCATAAATGTCAATGTACAAAATTGTGTTTGAATCCATCGTGAAGATATTGAGATATCTCAGTCTGGATCAAAGCAGTGGAACAAACGACCAAACTTAGAGCTACTGGGGGCTCTAGATGAAAAGTCAGAGGATCGAGAAAGCCATTACGGTTCAGTTCAGACACTTTATTAATCCCAATGGCATTCATTTTCAGATTCCCAGTCCATACAGTCAATTCCAACGAACACTCACCTAACTAGTTAAAAGTGTTAAAGACACCAGAGGAAACATTAAAAAGACATGGGGACCGCTCATTAACTAAAAGCATTTTTTTAACCCTCCTGTTGTCCTCGGGTCAAATTTGACCCTTTTTTAAAGTTTCTATATCAGACATGTGGGTTTCTTTCAACCAAATTGCCCCCAAATAACATGGATGGTTACATAAAACGCTCTTCACAAGCGAAAATTAAGGATCAGATCTCTACTTTCATTGAATTTTGGGTGTTTTATTCAATTTAATAGCACCGTATACAAACTGGGAACTATATTCTCAGAAGGCGAAGCGCTGCTACTTCTTCCACTTGGGCGGAGTGATTAGCTTGCAGCACCTGAGAAGCCCCGTGGTGAAGAGCAGAGAGGTACAACGGTGCTTTTCAGGTGTTGCACTAATCACTTCGCCCAAGAATATAGTTCCCAGTTTGTATACGGTTAGAAGATGGCTGCGTCTCATGTGACCTTGTTATTTGTACACCCTGTGATTATACAAATCACAACATGTAAATTATTTTGTCATTTACTGGGAGCAGTAGGCTAGATGGAGCCGGTTACCTCCAGGATCTGTACTAAACTAGGCTAGCGGTGGGTGCGTCAGACAGAGTTACGACACGCATGGAGATGAGAAGGGGAAGTATGGACTTATCTAACTCTGGGGGATACGGTGAATAAGCTAAAGTCTCCATAAGTCGGCATGTTCCTTTAACATACAGGACTTTGAAGCCAGGGACTGGAGTTCACTTCCTGGGGAAAACTAAAGACTTTCACCTAGGAAATGCTGGGTGAAAAAAATTGTGGTTTTAATCCAAACCGACCAGCCGGCCAGCGTCACGTGACCAGCCGGACGTCTCCTAATTTTGTAGGATATCATATGTTTTGGTGTGCATTCATTTTCATGAGAATGCGTTGGGGAAAAAAACAACAAAAATGTAAAAACAGTGTCTAAAAAAAGTGTTAATTCTGACCTGGGAAGACAACACAAAGGGTTAAAAGTAATACATAAACGACAATAAATAAGGCAGTAAAAACAAAACAAGTCCTATAGTTCTGGGGACGTGTATTTCTGATCTTTCCGATCGACAAATGCCTCGATCACGGTTCTCTGTTCCTCTTTTAAAATGAATGCGCTGTCGATATCTTCTATAACAGACGCAATGGTGGAACCTAAACATCTCAATTCTCCAGCGGCAGCCATCTTTGTTGTAAACAAAATCAACCCAAGCACTTTGGTGACGTGGTTGGTACGTTACTGTTGATCATCTGTCCATCATGGTATAAAGGCCGCCCTGACAATTTGATTAGTCCGAACAGCTCTGCTTCGAGCATAGTTGCTTCACAACGGATCAAGTCCAGACCCAACTTCCCGACCTCAAATGTTGTGGGCGGGGCTAAGTTCGGCTGACATCCAGGCTATGGCAATCCAACTATTAGATGCCAAGTCATCGTCCCAAATGTCAACCACATGGTGGCGCTAGAGAAAAAGTCAGGAATCACCAATGTTATTGGAATCCTCTGGCAACCATAAATGTATGTACACAATTTCATGGCAATCTACCCAATAGTTGTTGAGACATTTCAGTCTGATCCAAAGAGGTGGAATGACTTAACCAACCGTCCGACAAATCTTTCCATTCCGCAACTGTGGCTAAAACTAGAACGAGACTTAGTTTAGTTTATTGGTTTACACATATACAAATACTACAGATTAATATACACATAAAAGATGTGATCAGAGGAGCACTCTCCAATACATACTCCAATTGAAATAAAAATAAACTAAAATACTGATAAGAAAAGAAAAGAGACAACAGAGAAAAAAAGCCAAAACTAAAATTACACACAATACCAAATTAAAAGAATAAATATGAAAGGTAAAATAATACTAGGAGTTACATGGGTTGTTTACAAGACATACCATACGGATAACATTTGCACAGACAAAAACAAAGTTTTAGAAATAATAAAGATGTCAATTGAAGAAATAAATTCCTTTATGACTCCATACTGTTCTTTTGATCCAATTCATTTCCGGATTCCATAGTATATCCATAAATAACTGCAAATCACATGAGTTAAAGTGTGATCACACTGTAAGAAAAAAATCCGTAGAAAAATGGATAATACCTTGGCAGAAAATTACCAGTACCTTTTCCATTTACGGACATTTCTGTAGAGTTACAGTATATCCTCTGTACCTTTAAATGGAAATTTCTGTTAGTAGCCTCTTATAGTTGAACTTTTGTCAAGAGTCTCGGTGTTATCTTTGATAGTTCGTTCAAATTAGCCTAGTGGTCAAATCCAGCTTTTTCCTGTTGAGACTGTTGGCAAAGGTGAAGACCTGTCTTTCTCCTAAAGACTTCGAGAAAGTTATTCATGCTTTTATTACGTCTCGGTTAGACTACTGCAACTCTCTATACTTGGGGATTGATCAATCATTACCAAATCGACTTGCGGTACAAGAAAACGGGAACATATAACACCTGTCTTGGCCTCTCTTCATTGGCTTCCTGTACGTTTCAGGATCGGCCCCTTTGTATCTGGCTGAACTTTTAAATCGCTATTCAGTGACGGACTGGGATAAAACAAATTTTGTCAATAACTTAGCTTGGAAATTCTGCCTTCCGAGTGAATCTATCCACGAACCTCGCTGCAGTACAATCTTGAATATTTGTGGCTGCATGCATAAAATAACTTATCAAAATGAACCAAAGACAAATTATCAGTAGTGGCCCAGGGGTCCATAGGGGGGCGGCCCTTCTGGCATTTGTCCAAATTCCAGATGGCCAGTCACTGTCGCTATTCACCAGTCAACCAACCTGAGGTCAACCAACCACTTGCTTTTGGATGTCCCAAAAGCTAGGCTAAAAGCTAGGCTAAAAAGGGGATCGAGCTTTTGCAGTGGGTGCTCCCATCCTCTGGAATAGACCTTACATTGTATATTCGAGAGGCGAAGTCCCTGCTAAAGACACACCTTTTTACTCTGGCCTTTGGTCCTAGCTGAGTCTGGGCATCAACGTCTTTTACTGTTTTCTTGTTTCGTGTTATTTGTAACGATGTTTTTTACGTGATCATTTTTGTATTTGATATTCTGTCTGGTTCAGCACATTGGTCAACCACAGTTGTTTTAAGGTACTATATAAATAAATTTGACATTGATAATCCAAAAATCTAAAAACGTAAAAACACCTGGGAAAAATCATTACAGAAACTTCCTTCATATTAATGCAGTATATTAGCCCGTATTTCACTGGACTTTTCTAACAGTGCAGATACAATTAAAAAACTAGAAAAGAATGGTGAGAGTTTTTTATTGGATAAATAATAAATAATTATATAAAGGGGAGGAAAAGTGAACAAAAACCAGAGAGTGAAGGAGACAATGGTTGCATTAAGTCCAGTCGATATCACTGTTCTCAGTACTGTTTGTGTGTTTCGCAGCAATCAACTTTTTGTGTCATCTATTGTTTCAGGCTGCTTTGCAGACACGAGAACTCTTCGAATCGATATGAGAAAGGGAGGGGAAGAGTATTGGTTTTATTTAGGCGTTACAGTGTGTTGATTAACTGGATTTCACACTGTGGAGATTGAGCAGAGAGCAAATAGAGGGGAAACAGACCAAAGAGGACAAGAAGTGATGGGCTGAGAATCACAGGAGGAGAGGAGATATACTGTATATGTACGTTTTTATTTGACCAAGGCAGGCTAGTTATCCCACCTTTTATCTGAGTAGGCAGATCAGTTAAAGTGCTCATATTGGGCTTTTTGGCATTTTCCCCTTTCCTTTATTGTGTCATATATATTGTTTGTGCATGTTATAGGTTTACAAAGTGAAAAAGCCCAAAGTCCCCCCCCCCAAAGGGACTTACCATCTCCAACAGAAAACACTGTTCAGAAACTGCTCAAACAGCTCTATTGTAGTCCAGCCTTTACTTCAGAGACAAACATGGGTCACTTTGTAACACACGTTACAATGCTCGCCTAGCTGCTAGCGTGGCAGCTAGCAGCTAACCTTTCGAGGTTATTGTCGTTTTTTTCTCTTTTTGCGATCCACCCCAGAAGAGGATGAGAAGAAAGAAGAGAAAGTGAGAGGAGATAGGGATACAATGATCTGAACTATAAGGCAAAATAATTCATAATTTCCAGCTTTCTTTTTAAACTAAAAAATTAGGTATAATGTCATTTAAATTAGGTTTATTGACCTGTTGAAAAGAGTGACAAATTTCAAATCAAAAAGTGCCAAAAAAAGTTCATTTTCAATTTTGACCCGGAAGGACAACAAGTTTGTGGGGCGACCTTATGAATGGACTGAACAATGACATCAAACAGAGCCATAATATCATTCAGTTCAAAAATAGATTCAAGAAATCAATACTTGACCAATACAGAAAGGAATAGACCAAAACACAGGAATGGAATTGTAATGTAAAGGTATGTTGTATACTGTTGTAAGTTATTGTAAGACCTGAAAGATTGTATGCTGTATTTGCATATCTATTTGTTTTGTAATAATATGATATTGTGAAGTAGGGGCAGGACCTAATAAGCTGTATGCTTCTGCCTGCTCCTTCTCAAACTTTGGTCTTTGGTAAATTCAGATTTTTCTGTGTTTTCATTTTGTGGTTTTAATTGTTTGTTTTTCATTGTTGATTGTTCGAGATAAATAATAAAATAAAATGAAAAAATTAAGTTCATGGTCGAAGGGAAGACAACACAAGGGTTCAAATCTTTGCCCTTTCCCCCAAATCTAAAACATGGAAGCCATGCAAACATTTAAAAGATTACAAAAGTGAGGACAATATTCATATGAATCAAATGAGTCATCATAAATTACAAAGGCAGAAAATAGACATACAAGCAAAGAAATACTCTTGACCTAAGTATCTGAACTACAGAATACACATGTTAAGAGGAGTTATCTGAGCTATGCTGGCCTACACGTTTAACGTGAGCTCTGACATCCTCACATTCAATCTGCTCAAAGCAATAAAGAGCATTTCACCTGATATGACATCTAAAGCATTTCATAGCATTTGCTGTGGCTGCAACAGTAGCCTACTTACAGACTAGGAGCCAGCGGTGCAGCTTCTTCTCCCATCAGCCCAGCTTTTTAAAAAAAACTACAAATCCCAACAGTAGAGGCCTGAGAAAAGGAAGTCCAACATCCAGTCTTTTGATAGAGAAATCCCAGCATTGCTCCTTACTCCTTAGTCAGTGTGTAACGTGACAAACTGTTTCTCTAAATACACCCTAAAGAAAAGCCTTCACAGACTCCAAGGACCCAGTGGGTGAAATACTATCTGCCCCTGGAAATGTTAACACCGGCACACACACACACACACACACACACACACACACACACACACACACACACACATACACACTTCCTGGGGGCAATAGCCAAAGGCCACAGAGAGGTTACCTGCTGCTGCAGCACCGCAGGATTTACTTCCTGATCCACGGCTCTTGCTGTGTCGGTCCCAACCCCTGGCTCTGTTCATAGCCCAACAGAGTTGCACCAATGTACCGTATGGGATAGTAAATAGAGCCAGTGTGATCGACTATATGTTTAATTATCAATACTAACATAGATTGTTCACGACACGCCTTTAAACTGAATTGAATCTGACGATATTGGCCGGATTCGACATCAATATGAGGGGTTGTGTTTGGTTTTTTGATTATGATTATTGGTGTCTTCTTTGTTACTTGAGATGCATTTTTGTTGACGATAGGTGGCTTTCATCCAAAATAGCTTCTATTGGTATTAGGCCTAATAAATCCATGGCTGGCTGTAACTACACTCAATATTAAATGCATAGAGGGACATAGAGTGCATTCCTTTATCCTTACATCTCATTTCCCTCTGTCCTTATTGTCATTCTGTTATTGTTTTTGGATTATTTCCAAAACCACCTTCCCATTCTGATGTCCGTTACATCTTTCTGTGTTTTTTTTCTATTCTATGTTTCTATTTCTATTACCTCATGGCACAAATCCACCCTTTTTACCACAGATTTTTTGAATGTATGTTCGGTCTATTTGCAAACCCTAAGAAAGTGAAAAGTACAAAAGGACAGATGCCTACTGAGACAAAACTGTAAAGCAGGAGATATATTTGCTTGTAGCTAGGCGTAGGCAACGCATGGCGGCTGCCTGGCCTATCTGTTTGGTCCGTTGGTTGTGCATGTCATCAGAAATTAACGCTGCGAGGTTGTCTAATGCGTGGCAAACACGTGGTTAAAAAGGTTAAGTAGAACTCCGGTTTAAAGGGTAACTACCGTTTTTTTCAACCTGGATCCTATTTTCCTATGTGTTTATGTCTAAGTGACTGATGGGAACAACAATCTTGGACATTGGTCCAGTATTAAGCCAGAGCGCTGCAGTCGGCAGCGGCGAAACCAGCTACAATGTAAGTTAATAGGGCAATTGTCCAGCTTGTATTTACCTTCACAAAAGTGCTAATTTTGTCACTGACAGACTCAGATTAATATTCTAAGTGTCTGACAACATTATGGAAAGGATCCCTTCAGAGATAGACCTTTAAAACCCCTTTGAGACCTTTCTGTTTAACCAGAATCAGCTCTGAAATCGCTAGCACTAAACCCACCAGACTCCAAAGCAATACTTTTAACGTGCATAGAGCCAACACATTTTTACATGTAAATCTGTAAACTATGTGTTTATTTCAACCAAACCTATAGTTGTGATGGTTAGAAAAGTGGAAAGACAACCCAAAACGGCTTTGCATAGTTTTATTTTGTTTCTGTCAACTTTGAATGGAGTGTATTTTACAATGCTAAAATTACTGTCTGGCGGGTTTCGCAATTTCACGGATGTTTTTATGTCTAAAAAAAGGATCTTACTCTTTAACAGAAAGGTGGACCTCCTTAGAAATCCTTTCCATAATTTTGTTGTCAGACAAGTAGAATATTAATCTGAGCCTGAGCCAGATCAATAAAGGTGTATCTTATCTTATCATATCTTACCTATCACATGGCGACATGTGTGTCAGGTGTGACATTGTACGATCTGTCCAGGGACAGCAGATGTAAAATAGCCTTTTGGCTAATTCTGGCACACTGTACATTTTTTGTATGTATTATTGGTGTGCATTGTCCCTGTTAAATAAACCTGAAATAAATAAAATAAATAAATCTTATCATATCTTACCTATCTGCAAATCTTTCACTGACCTATCATTTCTAGTCTCTGCTGTTTCGTAGTGTCGTTGTTAGGATACCAATAAAGATGAATGGATATTTCACGGTAACTTGTACTGTCACTCACAAGTATATTATGTGAAATGATTTCCTCCACACATGCTAACTGTTAGCCTATTATCATTTAACATATAAACTGAGTACCAGAGGCACCAATCTACTGTAGATACGTATCATTTGGTGTCTATGTTCTCCTCAGTGAACAGAAACCAGGAAGGAAACGGACAATCTAACACAAAATAAATGGGGTGTGTTTCCCGGTGTGTTTCCCAGTGTGTGTGTGTGTGTGTGTGTGTGTGTGTGTGTTTTTGCAATGAATGTGTCAAAGTAGGCCATACTGTAGAAACAAACACTGAGAACAGGAGCAGGAAATACATCAAGTACGTCTCGGCAAATCAGTCAACCACAACAAGCCATCAAATTCTCTCTTGCAGGTGGGGGGAAAAAATCTTTATCACATCAAATAACAGTGTCGGGAAATTGTATGGAGGGAGTTGGCAGATCATTATAAGAAGGAGAGAGGGAGGAGGATAGAGCCAAGGGAGGGGGAAGGAGAGGCAGGAAGACAGGGAGAGATCAGAGAGAAATGTACAGTGTGACGGAGAA
>CM046803.1:29987343-30144843 GCA_025617405.1 Perca schrenkii | reverse complement strand
TCGCGGCCATTTAGAAATTAGGCACTCCGTCTCGTTCTCATTTGCTCTCCAACACTTATTTTTAAAGTAACTTTGGTCCCTTGTTACTCAGTTCTGTTGTGAGATGTTTGAGTAAAGACCTTCAAAAGTTTGACTCTCTTCAGCTCTCTCTCAAACTGTCTCGCTCTCAGCATCGCTTTATCTCCCCACAACTTTCACTGCTGTCTTTAATCCAGTCCCCACACTCATACGCACACAGAAACACATACACACACGCACACACACACTTACTGTAGAGGAGTCATCTACAAGATTGATTGGAACTCATTCTGTGTCCTATAATAGACGAGTATTAAAAAGTTTCCTTCCTCTCATGCTATTTGTGAAATTGAATGGTAGGTAAAATGCATGCCAGAATTAGAAATCAGCTTCCGGTTTGCAGTAACTGTGTGTGTGTGTGTGTGTGTGTGTGTGTGTGTGTGTGTGTGTGTGTGTGTGTGTGTGTGTGTGTGTGTGTGTGTGTGTGTCAAATTGACGAGAGACTCGTATAAAAAGACAGCCTTTTAAGGCACCATCGGTGAGAAAAATGGTTTAACTGAACTTAAAAAACATTTTGTATTTATTTTACATTTTTAACATCATGATACCGTAAACTATAATTTCATGAAACATGCACAAAATCAATTTGGACAACTTTAGTCTTACTGGATAAAGTCAAAATGACTTTTTTTGGTATTAACAATTAAATTATCAGTATTTCATAGAGACGTGTGTTTTGGAGAAATGATTTTCAAGACACTGTCATGTAACAAACGTTTTACATTTTGCCATTGAACTACAATTTACAAAGCCCAGGTTATTACCAAAACTGCAGTCAATTTCCCTGGTAAATATACAGTATACTATATGTCAAAAACAGAGTTTTGTCATCAAAGAAAAATAATTGCATACCATGTATGCAGACAATTATACAATTATATAATTTATAAGGAGGTAAACATTTCTGTTAAAGAGTAAGATCCTTTTTTTAAATATAAAAAATATTCACGAAATTGCGTTTGCTAAAGCCACCAGACTCCATGTAAATAAATCATTTTAGCATCGTAAATTAATAAAAAATTAAATGGAGTCTGGTGGGTTTAGCGCTAGCAACCTCAGAGCTGTTTCTAGTTAAACAGAAAGGTCTCAAAGAGGTTTTAAAGGTCTATCTCTGTAGGGATCCTTTCCATGATGTTGTCAGACACTTAGAATATTAATCAGAGCCTGTCAGTGGTAAAATAAAGCACTGTTAGTGGACCAAACTGACGATGAACATTTGCCCCATATGGTTACATTGCAGTCTGTGGCTGCCGGTTACAGTGTTCATGCTTAATACTGGACCAATTTCAAAGATTGTTGTTCCCATCAGTCACTACACACAAAAACATAGAAAAATAAGGTCCAGGTTGAAAAAAAGCGGTAGTTACCCTTTAGCTTAACCCATTTAACTTAGCAAATGAGTGTTTTCTCTCAACAACAAAACAGTTCCCAGGATCCCAGCAAACCCCCAACCAAAAAATGAACAGTGTCAACTTCCACTCTGGACAACGAAAACTAAACTTAGTGTCGCCTCTTAGGCCTAATTGTCAATCTTTACTAAAACTAAACTTAGTGACAATCAGTTAAAAAATGTCAATACTGTGATCGGGATCAGGACATCCCTACTTTTAATACATATTGTTTTACATTAAAGTATTTATACATGCAACATCTATTGAATATTCCAGTTCAAATGTTTCTTCGGCTTAAAATAAAAAGCTATTATCTTTTCATGAAAAATAGGATTGATATGATTTTTCGCTGCAATATGATTAGCCTTTTCCTGTGTCTCCGTCAGTGCATACGTGTGCTGCGGCCTGGCTGCTCACCATATGGCAGCAGGGACACGGAGAATCTCTCGCCCTCTAGTTTTCTCCGTCGGTGCCAAGCTCCGTTGTTTCCTCCTCCCTCCCCTCCTTCTCTTCCGTCAGAGAACTCGCCATGCTGAGCTGCTCGGATGTACTCTCACCTCCCCCACGCCCTCCATCCCTCCTTCTATCCACCCATCCTTTTCTTATATCACTCTCTCTCTCTCTCTCTCTCTCTCTCTCTCTCTCTCTCTCTTGTTCCCTTCTGCTTTTTGATAGCATTTACCAACCTGTTCTCTTTCCCAACTCGTAAAATACTGACGCTGGGTCAGTGTCTCTCAGCGTCTGAGACAGACAAAAATCACCCTTTATGCCGCCTTCCCACTGGCACTTGAAATCAGCTCCGATATGGCTGCGAAACAAGTCATTCATTTCCTATTGAGATTCGCAGACCGCATGCGAATGGGGTCCGAACGAGTGCGATGCAAAAAAAATCGTGTCAGTTGGTCATCTGGATGCGTTAAAAAAATGTAACACTTGCGGCCTGGTTGGCTCAGTGGGTAGAGCAAGCGCACATATCCTTGGAGGTTTATGCCTCGACGCAGAGGTCCAGGGTACGACTCCGACCTGTGAGGATTTCCTGCATGTCTTCCCCCTCTCTCTCACCTAGCTGTCCTAATGAATAAAGGCGGAAAAACCCCAAAAATAATTTTCGGTTCCTATCCGACAATTCCAGTGGAAGATAGCGTTGCTATGGTACTGCTATGGTACTGTTAGCTAGCAACAGACATCTAACTATTGACATTATACCGCTATATGAAGCTCAGCGCAAATTCTTTCAGGAAGACGTCATTACCCCAATCACTACTCATTCTTAAATCAATCAGCTGTTCAAGAAGTGACGTGTCAGTTAAACCAATCAGACTCGGCCACAAGATTCAAGGGCCAATCACAGCCTTACAACTCTGCTTTAAATCTGTTCTCTTCTTGTGCTGTCAGCTGTCGTTTCAGGCAAAGCGCTCGTCCCTCCTCCTCCCCTGCCTCCTCCGGTAGATGTGTTTCTCCGGCTGTCCGCTCCGTTGCCTCTTCGGTCCGGTCTCTGGTCTCTTCTCCGCCACCACCAGTGTCTGGGCTCCATCGGGGGGTTATGTTCCTATTCCCTACCCCTTTAAGAACATTATTTCGATGGAGTCCAATCTCCAAAAGACTTTGTACATTCAATATCATATAGTTGTACAATAGATATCTTTGCATATCTGCAAACGACGTCTCTCCTGATTGAAATCACATTTAACCGACCTGACATGTCAACGTCGTGGGCAATTTTTCTCCACGCAGCAGCCTTTCTATTTCTATCTGTATATATCCTTCATCAGAGAGGTCAGAGAGAATCGTACATTCAGACACTTATCAGTCGTTCTAGTCTCTGCGCCATTTTTGTGAGTCGCTTCCGGTGCTTGTCAACGGTGTAGTACGACGTCCGCTGGGGGTGTATCGCGTATTACGTAAAAAAGAATCTGTAAAAGGAGGCTGGTTGGGGTGGTGGTTGGGTCAAACAACACAGGACTTTCACCAAATTCACCCAGGAGAGCGGGGTTCATGTCCCGTTCTTGTTCCACATGCAGTGTTGTAATGTAACGAAGTACAAATACTTAGTTACTGTACTTAAGTAGAATTTTCACGTATCTGTACTGTACTGTAACTGTATTTATTCACATTTCTGTAAACTTTTACTTTTACTCCACCACATTTCCTAAATAAAATGTATACTTTTACTCCACTACATTTCCCCTAAGCATCTTAGTTACTCGTTACTACCAAATCAAATCAGAAGAAATTTGTTGTAGTTTGGAAAAAAGCAGGTTGGGCGAATCATTGATCCTAGATTGCCAAGTTTGTTGCCAAGCGGTAAAAAAAAAACATAGGCCAAAACTAAAGAAGAAGAGGAAGAAGCATAATGACTGATAGTGTCATGGAAGCACCTGGTGCAGGCTCTGCCGCCATGGTAACAGACCATGACCACCCCGGCGACAGTGGTGATGAAGATAACCTTTGGCCATAAAGTTCATAATCAAAAGGTTTTTTTTACCTTAAGTACATTTAATATCACTTTTACTCAAGTAATATTCTAAAAGGTGACTTTAACTTCTAGCAAAGTCATTTTCTGGGAAGATGCTTGTACTCTTACTCAAGTATTGCTTTCAAGTACTTGATACAAGACTGCCGGTGTGTCACTGAAATGTACATTTTATAACCCTACCCACGATCTTTTCCTAAACCTAACTGTCCCGTTCTTGTGACGCACGCCAGTCAGTATGCCCCGACCCAGAGCGTCAAAAGTGACGTCAAGAGTCCCGACGCTAGAGGAGACTTTTAGCGTGAATAAGAAACGCCAAGCGTCCGTATTTTACGCGGTGGGAGAGTGAGAATGTGTTGCAAAATGTTTACAATGTCTAGCTCCGCCACCGGTCATATTTAGTCTACATCCAACTTTAGATTTTTAGTCGACTAAAACTCTGGACATTTTAGTCTCGTCTCAGCCAAAGAAAAGCAACACTTTAGCTTTAGACAACAACAACAACACTCAATCAAAGAGTAGTTGACAAAAATGACATTTTAGTTTGAATCAAGACTAAGAATGAGCATTTTAATCAAACGTTTAGGCTGAAAGAACTGGTGTTAAAATGAGGCACAAAATGACAGGTCATATGATTGAAAACGCAGCTCTGCTGATGTTCATTAAAGCATTACATCCAGTCAGGAAACACGGCCCACTGAGGAATGGAGCATACGCTTCAATAGGCACCTTTTGTATAGAACAGTCAACAACTACAACAGAGATGTAATTCTGTCTTTTTTTTTAGGCCTTAGTGTCCAATGTGTTAGACTGTCATATTCAAGTGTTTATAATAGTTTGTACATTACGATTTACACACAACCACACAAATCTCCTGGCTGAAAATTACCAGTACCTTTTTTGTTAAGTTTACAAATATTTCTGTTCCTGTAACAAGAAACGGAAAATTCTGTAGATTTACAGTACATTCTCTGTACCTTTAAACAGACATTTCGGTTAATTCAAAATTCAAATCACGGAAAAACCGTTACAGAAAATTCCTTCTTATTAACACAGTATATTAGCCTGTATTTATACAGACTTTTCTAACAGTGCAGTGGATGTCATGGAGCCATTCAAAATCGACATAATTTGAGTATCAAATGTGTGCAGTAATTATATTGTGTATGCTTTAGCTTACATGTAGATAGCATGTTTAAAGGGCAACTATTATATAGCATTTTTCAGGGTTTTACTTAATACTTAATACTACATAACCGGGAATGTTTATGAGTAATGTGACCTGGAATTGGGGAGAATTTAACAACATTGGCAGCCAAGATGACATTTTACTGCTGTTAGCGTGTAGCTAAATGCGACCATGTCCTGCCTACTTGGAGCAGATGACCAATCATAGCAGGCCAGCTTAGCGTTGCGTAACACTTAGTTGAGAGTAGAAAACACTGTTGAAACCGGAGCGTTCAGAAGAGTTGGAAATCTGAACGTTTTAGCTCACGGGGGTTTCTCTAAAATACATTTACCTCACTATTTTATTTTTTTGCCAACGTTTAACATGAAAATCCGACATTATAACATTGTAGATGTGACAGAAAATACAAAAAAGTATAATATGTCCGCTTTAACATCTGTATAGTTCATATCAGATCTTCTCAAGGCAGAATATAGTGCTTCTCCTTGAGTTGTATTTATTTGCCCTACAGTATGAGGCTCACCAGCTCATAGTTTACCACACGCTCAGTGCTTATAATCCCCTTATAATTGATCCCAATGCACTTCAGGTAAATGTTAATGAGAACACCATGTGCCACTGCATGCATGATGCCTCATAAATCCCTATAAACACTGTGTCAAATAAAGTATTACATAAATAATGAGGTCAGAAATATAATGAGCTTAAAGGGTAACTGGCCCCTATTTTCCCATATTTTTGTGTCTAAGTAGTCTCGCATTGCCAGACCTTCCTTCACAGCGCTGCGGAGGAGGGTCTGGCTAGTCCACACAGCATTCCTGGACAGTGTTGGAAGTAACACGTTAATGTATTCCTTTTTGCTGTAACCCAGTAATATAATGCATTACTAACAAAATTTCGGTAATATTATACCCGTTACCATCTCAGTAACGTGAGTTAAAACGCATTTTAACCCGACATTTAGTTGCGTTCGTTTTTTTGAAGAATTCACCAACACCGTGAAACATTTCAGCACCGAGATGACTGCAGAGATGGATACATTTGCTGCGTTGAAGCGTGCTGTCCCGTCACTGTTCCCCGTGGTCAGAGCCAGAACCGGAGACGGTACGGACAACATCTGTGTCCCAACAGGTAACGGGAAACGTCAGCGTGGACAGCCGTGTGTCCGAGCGGCTGACAGATATTAAACATGTCGGGAATTAATGTTTAGGCTTGCTACAAGTAATATCATTACGCGATCAGGCACAAATCTACGCTTCACGGCTAATCGCGGCGCTTCCGCTTGCAGAGTGTTTCTGCTGTTAGGGAGGCGGCTGGAAACCTGTCCTGTGTTACCACTTGTTGTCAATTAGCCGACAACAACAGACCCCCCACCGGCCATTTCATTGATTTTTGGCTCCAGGATCCCAACACGGCCTTTGAATAAATTGACCAGCAACACTCTCTGTGGTGTTGGTCAAGCTCTGAACCTCATGGCCATTCTCGCTTGAGTGGATATTCAAGAGCACAGTAGCTGCGGGACGATAGCATTTACCACAAAATAGCAAAGAAAGTGGGAGAGGAAGAGTGCTTGAGAAGACACTTAGCTCTGTCACACACCTCCCCTTATTACTTGAGTGCACACACTAACATACAAACACACACACACACACACACGTAATTGGAGAAACTAGTGCAGTGCCCATTGAAAATGTACCTGTTTGGAACGAGCCGATTGCTTGCCCTGTGGTATTGCTGCTTGTAGAATTCATCAAAACCAAATTGTACCCCAAAATTACTTACGGAAGGATCCCAAACCACTGCATATGCAACTCCCCTGTATACCCTACTACTAACTTACTGATTTACCTGACAGAGAACGTTGCAGATTCATAATGTAATCGCAAAATATCACAATGACAATGTGGAGTAATCGGACATTAGCCTCAAGGCAGTGTGCTACCCACCTGGCCCGTTATGAGAGCTATTCTGCACATATCTGCGTTCATCGCCCACCAGAATTGGACTGTGCATGTGTGTGTGTGTGTGTGTGTGTGTGTGTGTGTGTGTGTGTGCGCAGAGAGAGAGAGAGAGAGAGAGAGAGAGAGAGAGAGACGGTGTTGTCTCGTGTTGTATGATCGTTCATTTCCATACAGGTTTAGTGGCTTGACAGTTAATGGTGTAGTAGGGGGATTGATTCGCGGGGGTATTTTGGCGACTGTAATGTTATTAGTTAGCAGTAGACTTAATTTACCCAAGGTGAGTCTGATGAAAAGTGCTGTGTCTGCCCGGTTCAGCTCTGAGATTTTCTCGCATTGCACAGCGCTGTGAAGGAATAATCTCCGAGATCACTTTATATTCTGCCTCTGGTTAGAAGTGGTGAATGTAGGCTACAGCTCACAGCAACTTAATACTATATAGTGTCTATATATATATATATATATATATATATATATATATATATATATATATACTTTTGTTTGTTATTTAGTGTTGGAAAATGGCTTTTTGTTGAGTTTCCTCTTAGCAAAAAAATAGACACGGAATGCATGTGGCGTCTGCGTGTGGCGTGCAGGTTACCTTCCCACCAAACACGCCCCCAAACACGGAAAACGATGTGACTCAAAAACAGTGACTGGTAGCCTGCCTATAAGTGGCATCACGCTCTGTCTGCCCTTGTTGTCTGTCGCTGGTTGTGCTTTGCATGTGTGGGATTCTGAAACGTCCTTAAACTCGGGAATTGTCGTTTGTTTATTCAAAGTCAAAGACAGTCCAAAGTAGTGCTACTTTGCACATTTTTGTGGGTCTGAGGTTTATGTCACACTTTAGCTGCCAAAGTGTGCAGTGTGAGAGGGGGAGTGGCCAGCGGCTAGTGCGGCAAAAGCAAATGTGTGCTTCTTTTACTGATATATATTTAACGATATCTTTTGCATTTCTAATCCAAACAACGTCAACCTTGGCACTGCATTTACTCGTTCCCGTAGCAAGATACCTGTCAAGTTTGAAATCCATCGCACTAACGGTTGGAGAGATATGCGCATTAACACAAAGACAGACAGACCTGCAATTTATAGATAGATATGTAAGACTATTTTTGGACCATGTTAAAGGCCAGGGTAAAAAAAAATGAAACACAAGCACTGAACTTCTTGGGAGTTTGGGTAACACCTGAATGTTTCCTGCATCAAGAAAGAAATCGCTATGTCTTGCTCGTCTCTTTTCTCTCTCTCTCTCTCCTGTGAAATAAAGCTGCCTTCAAGTGCAGTCAGAAATGTCAAAATCTACACAAGATCTGACGGAAAACTGTAACTGTGAAATATTAAGTCTACTTGTGCTTTGTTGTGGGGGGGTTAAGAACACAACAAAACGTCACACGAATGGGCTGTTTCATTGACACTCCCCCCCGCCTCAAAAACCCTGCGGCATATCGCCGGATGGCTTTTTTTGGTCTGAGTGCCAACTAAGATGACACAAAGCAAAATACTGGAGAAGAGAGACTTAGAAAAAGGAAATAATCGACCAAGCTCTGATAAAAATAAATGATGGATAGAACAAAAGATAAAGATGAGGAGAAAAACAGAGGAAGAGAAAGAGAGAGAAGGTGGGATGGAGGGCGGGATGAGAGAGAGAGTTGAGAGAGGAGGGACAGATGGAGAGAGCACCAGAGCCAACAGCAGAGCTAAGTGGGTAGTGTGCTCCCCAGACAGCTCTCCATATGGCCTGGCAACACCATACACAGCCAGGCAGCACAAACACGCACATATACACAGCATGTATAGTCACAGACACACACACACAGCATATACACACACCCCGATAACACAAACAATCACATGTAGTGCATATTCACACATTGCCATGAATCCACACATATACAATGCTCGGTCTGAGGGAAATGCCACCCTCCACACTTTACAAAAATGTCAAAAACATCCAATGCAATATATTGGTAGGTCTGTAATATTTATTATATAATTGTCTAATTGCAATTTCTTTTTTAAATAACTGCAGGTTCTTTGTTTAACCGCAAGTAATTACATTACACTAACATTAGCTTGGAGCTGGAAAATTATATAATACTGTACTATTGTCAATTTTATGTTCATTGTAGAAAAAAATACAATGTTTTTACGATAATAAAGTGACATGGTTTACTTCATCACTGTGTACTTGTTATTATTGTGTTATTACATTATCTGAGTCACATAACAGGGATATATAACCAAAAGACGTACCCTGGGATTCATTCAAAACTTTATTTTGTTTGGAATGTAATAAATTAAATAAATATTTTATCAAATATATTTTATTGTGAGACAATTTTTATTGTTAATTGCAATTATTTCTTAGAAACATTTGTTTCAAATTTCAATACAAAAATTTGCAATAGTTAAAGGCCTATATATTGTTTTCCTCTTTTTTAATCTCCTTAGAATTATGGGTATTTTAAATTGTGACATTTACTGTAAAAACTATCCAAATGTGTTGCATTCATAATTTTAGTGGCTAGCAGTGGCTTCAGCCGAGAGAGACTCTGACTTGAGAAGCTGCCTGCTGGGATGCCAATTTTGAAAAGGAGTGCTTGTTTTACGAGCGGTAGGGCTGTGTAATGAATCGAATATTGATCATGATTTCAAAAACAATGTAATAAAGAAAAACGATTAATTAGTTTTTCTTTTATTTGTATTTCATGTATTACTTGTTTTCAAAAGATTGTGTAAGGGAACTACAACAGTTGATCCAATTTTGTGTTTAATATTTCATACTATTTTAACATTTTCATTTTTTTTTATATATATATTATTTATTTTAAGGGGAATTCAACATCATCATGGTTCAACGAGAAAAGTATTGAAGGAAATTTCACAGTTCATTTCACAGTGTTTTCATGGTTGGAACTGAGTCACACTTTTCAAAGTTCAATAAATGCAACATTTTTCCAAAAGTCAATGAGTGATTGTGTTGAATAATCGTGATTTTAATATTCACAAAAATAAATGTGATTATGATGTTTTTCCATAATCGAGCAGCCCTAACGAGCAGTGACACTTCCTTCAGCTGCATTCAGTGATTTATCACCAATTATCTGTGTGATGTGTCAAGAAATTGTATGGTTTTTTTTAATCAAACATTGTCTCCAACTGACATACGGTACTCATTGGGGTAGAAAACACAATCACCTTTGTCTGGTATTGCTGTGTGGACGCTTTCCAAACGAAAAAAAACTGTACACAATGTTTGCACCTGGTCAGTAAAACTGGACAAGGAAAAAACTCAGGAGCAGCACAAGTCATTTCACATACATGAAGAAGGTTCGAGAGACTTTGATGAATTACTCAGAAGCATTTAATGGACTCTCAATTAAGGAGACAATTAAGTAGACAGTACAGTATAACCACAATGTGTTACTGTGCAGTGCCATCCCAACTCTCTGAAGTTCCCTGTCTTCCTGAAGGTGTATTTAAACGCATGCTGGAGGCGTTACATTTAGCTGAACCTTTAAGGGAAACAAAGATATTGCAATCGCCTAAACACAGATGCTAAAGCCTAGTTCAGCCTATCTCTCTCTCTCTCTCTCTCTCTCTCTCTCTCTCTGGGAAGTAGGCTAAAGTGTGGCTGGGTTAAGGGTTAGGGTTAGGGCTTTGTCTCCAAAAGGAGACAAAACATTCCCTTATCATACAGCATCATACAGCTGCCCAGATTCCCTGAATCTGTAGAGCTGAACATTAATATACATGAACAGGTTTGGTTATTAGAGACTGGCCGAATGTTCTTGTCCCCTGACCTGTGACCTATGAATGACCTGATGTTGGCTAAGCTTTCCCTTAATCTCATCATACCACAAGGTGTTTTCAGAAATTCAACTTTTTCACACAGACCAAGATGGCGAAATGCAGAACTGGGCAGCTGAATCTTCCTCCAGTTGTTTTTAGCTGTGTGGTTATGATGAAAGTGCACTCGCCAAAGTAATTGCTGAGATTCGAGAACATGGCAAACATTGCTACAATGAAATCCGACAGAGCAAGAAACATGAGGGTTCAGATCTGCAGTTCAGCCAGAGGATAAACTACTTTTTTATAGGTGAAACTGAAAGTGAGCACCCATAAAATGCACAGTAACACTGTATGCACAAACTTCTACAGTACTATACTGTAAGTCAAAATGAGATCAGGATGTATGTTTGTAAAGGCCCCTGGATGCGTCAAACAAAGTCTAGTCTCGGCCAGACTTTTCTCCGAAGCGTTGTGTCAGCGCCAGAGAAAGGTCTCAAATCACCCATTATCATTCTGCTATAGGAGAATAAATTGCTCTGGCTTGTTTGTATTTTGTTAAACCAATCACAATCGTCTTGGGCGGCGCTAAGCCCAGCGACGGTGTCCTTGCAAAATAGATAGTGGAGAAGCAGAAGGGGAGGATAAAGCCGGCAAAAATAGCCGCCCAATGGCAGACTTATACCCACAGTCTACATCTGCTGAGTCAGACTAAACTATACTAACAGTGTGTGTACTTTTTTCCAACAGCAGAACTGGAACTGAGCTGCATTCAACAACTTTTGCAACTTTCCAAAACAGACAATCCGACAATCACAGCATAAACAAGTATGAACACTGCTGCCTTAAGACGTGGTTTGACAACACATCAGAATAACTACTTCATTTCAAGCATACTGAACCATTAAGCTATAATGGGGGTTTGTTTAAAAGGTCCCATGGTCCCATGGCATGAACATTTCACTTTATGAGGTTTTTTTTAACATTAATATGTGTTCCCCCAGCCTGCCTATGGTCCCCCAGTGGCTAGAAATGGTGATAGGTGTATACCGAGCCCTGGGTATCCTGCTCTGCCTTTGAGAAAATGAAAGCTCAGATGGGCCGATCTGGAATCTTCTCCTTATGAGGTCATAAGGAGCAAGGTTACCTCCCCTTTCTCTGCTTTGCCCACCCAGAGAATTTGGCCCACCCATGAGAGAGAGACATCATGGCTTTCAAATGAGCAAAGTGGCAGTTGGTCAAGGCCACACCCCCACCCTCCACCTTGCCCCCCCCCTCTCTCCTCCTCAATAGCTACAGACACAGAAATGGCACATCCTAAGGAAAGCTCATTGTGGGACTGGCTCTAGTGGCTGTAATTCTGCACCAAGGTTGAATTTCGGGAAAGAGACTTCAGATACAGCATTAGGGGACCACTAAGGTCCATATAAAAGAGACTTCAGATGCAGTTAAGGGACCACTAAGGTCCATATTAAAGCATCCAAAGAGCACCATGTCATGGGACCTTTAAAATCTGCATGGTTGTCTGACGGCTCGTGCTCCATCAGACTTCAACACAATATCGCCGTGTTCCCAAACCTTACCAATTCATTCTTTTATTCAAAAATAAGACCCACATTGAACATAAACATAATCAATGTGTAAAAGCTCTGCGTGTACTTTATATACTCTACACTGTGTGATCGCAAAACATTTGGTTCACACCATCAAGTCATAAAAATCCCATTCCTTCCTACAGACTATGCAAAAGATCCAATTGTAAACAAAACAAAAAGAAAATGAAATGTGTCCTGTCCAGTAAAGATGGAACTCTCTCAAGCATACAGAAGTGTAAATGAGAGCATTTCAAGTCCCTTCCCGATCCCCGCTGGAGCAGAGACTCAAGGGAATACCAGGATAACAGCCAAGCCCTGAAGGAAGTGAGGAAGTCACTTCTCGCAAATCCCAGGGGTCACTGAGGTTACTACGGGGCTGCTGGGCCATCGTCATGGTACCCTGCTTTCAGGGGAAACCTGGCCAATCACACTAGTGATGTGAAGTGTAAACACATTTACACTGCAGTACATCCAGTGTTTCCCATACATAGGTTCTACTTGGGCGCTCCGCCCAGGTAGATTGAGACCCGCCCAGGCAGATACAATCTGAACACAGACCAGCGGCCTCTAGCCCCTCCCCCGTGTGAAGATGTGCTCCACGTGCATTCACTTCAGGATAGTAGCATGCTGCTGGTGGTCTTGCGGTGGTATTAGCTGTATTAACAAACCGTAGAAATGCCACGGCCACACCGCTATGAAAGCTCCCTGAACGTCATTTATCAGTTTGGTTGTTACCCCTGTTCGCGGCAGTCTCCTCCACTCCATAGCTTTATAATGGAGCTAACCGGAGCTAAACGCTAACAGAGCTAATCGTTGCTAACTGAGCCTTCAGTTGTCATTCTCCGTGCATGAATCCATGTATTTATGGACTTAAGCCCGAATAAAACCCGAAATGTTATTAAGTTGGCTGTAAAAGTTTTTAACTACAACTGAGAGTTGTTTGAATGACAGAAATCTTCAGGTACGATCTTAAGGAATGCAACCAGGACATGTAGCTATGGTAGTGTGTTTACGATCCCCAAAATACGGAATAAAACAAAACGAACAAAGATGAAGACAACAAAGACAATTGTGTTTTTTTTTTTTTACTTAAGATAGCCTTAGTCTATCTAACCAACCAGATTTAATTGACAAAGCACATCATGGCTACACTTCATGTGTATCTGTATCATCTTTTAGTCTGATATGTTAAATATGTAAATAGTTATTTATTTTGAAAGTATCTGTTAATGTTATGTAGCCTGGTCATTGTTTTCATTTGTTTTTAAATAGTTCATAACCCTTCAATTGGAGGGAGGGACAGGGGTGGAGCGATGACCATCCTCATGAGCAATGACACTGACCTGACCAGTCTGTTGTCGTGATATTTTCTAACAATATTTTTTACACATAATTTGTACTTGATTGATACTGCCACATATGGCCACGTGTATTTAATGCTCCCACAACATGTTTTCAGTGTTTTCATTATTTCAGTATAGGGGTGTCACAAAATGTTATAGTATACTATGCCAAGTAAAAAATCATAATATACCATATTTCTTGCGTGTTTAAAGAAGTCTCGCCACTTTTAAGCACAATAGTACAAGGAATGTTCTCAAAATCTACAATTCGATATGACTTTCGATTTTAAGGTAAGGATTGGATTAAATTTACAATTTAAACATATTATTTTGTAGTGTACGCCAATGCCACAATAACAGCCTAGATGGCAGACAACAACGCTTTGACTTTCAGAGTTTACGATGTGCAATTGAATACACCATTAATTTAACGAGGTGCACATGAATGCATTATGTAGTCCAGTCGGAGCCCACATCTTTTGCCTTCTTATTAACACAATAATTGTCAACGGTGGACCTTCAACAGGACATACAAGTGTTGAATTACTAATAAATATGGTGTATTGCATTAGAAAAATGCTCTTTTAAAAAGGTCATTGATAACACACATTGTAACCTAGTGCTATTATCATATGGTTATGAATGACAGCTGAAGGATTACATGTTCCCCTACAGACTAAGAAATGTCTACAGTCTCTTAAGTCTAGTCAAGTTAATAAGTCTCTTGGACTTATTAAAAAGTTTAAACCCCCCCAAGAGATGAACTGAAAAGTACACAGTGGTCAAGTTCTGAACAAGCCATTTCTCTTACAGTGCTTTCAGATGGCCAGCAGCTCAATCCACAGCTCACCAAAACGTCCATTCTGTCTCTACTGAGCCGATCAACCCAAACGTTTGGCAGGAACAGACCATTAGCAGCCAGGTTTCCCTGCCCACTTTATTTCCTACAGACGTTACAATAATTCTGTGAATAAACATTATGCCTTAAGAAATACACAATGAACAGTGGATGTCTGCCATCCAGGGTTTCCCTTTTTTACTCACTGAAATGAGTACAGTAATGATGATAATGTCCTCCATTATGAGATGATACTGATATTAAGAAATGTGGTTTGGGTAACAGGTTGCTCATTTCAAGTTAACAATGCAAACCTTATTTGCTCAGTAGAGGACCACGTCTCACCAACAGCAAGTCAAAACCTCACAATTACCACACTAGATGCCACATAACCTTTGTTCTTTCATTTCAATGTGATGAAAGTAACCAACTCACACTTGAAGGTGAATAAAGTGGGGAATACTGACCAGAAAGGCACAGGCTGCATAATGTTATAAACTGGGCCCATATTGTGGGATTCCTCAGAGAAGCAGATGTGCTCCAGCTGACCTTACTCTGTAATCCCACCCCACTCTCTGATCCAACAACATGCACACACTCCAACACACACATACCGTGCACACAGAGAGAACATAAACAAGCGTTATCCTTTGATCGTTGTGCGGCAGAAAAAAAGGCATTACTGTCTACAGAGGTCACTGCGAAGGAAAATGTGTGGAAACTCGCATTTCGACGTGCAAATAAACCAGCGGGGACGGAGATGCTCATATAACATCAAAGAGTGAAAACGACAGTCAATTCAAGTCCATATTAAAAACCACTGATCAAATAACCAGACTTTGCGCGCACACACACACACACACACACACACACACAACAGTGAAGGAAAAACTATCACTGAGCTAAGCCATTATAAAGAATCGCTCCTGACCAACCCATCAAGCATCCAATCCCTGCTAATTGGAGACGAGATGTGAGGCAATATATTCAGTGAAAGCACCTGCATTTTCAGTATGATGTTAGTTGCCAAGCTTGCAAAGGCAGAGAAGCGTTCCGCTATTTGCAAGTTTAGAGGATCATAGATGTAAAGAGGTTAGCACCACTGAAGCTCAAAGTATATATCCCAATGTTAATTTGCATATGAAAGTTTACTTTAAATAATAACCTCAATGTCAGTCAAAATTACTACAAAACTTTAAGATGCTATAGTGATATGTTTTGCTCATCTGGAATAAATATTTCAACTTTGTTTCTGAGAAATTGTAGTTTTTCGGTTTGGAATGTCAAACAGCATGTAATACTACAGTACCCCTGAATCCCAGCAGCCATTGCTACAGTATAGAGAGGCAATGTCCTTTCCTATCCGGTGGACCCCATGGGACCTTATTTCGGAAGAAAAAACTTTTTTGATCCCGTTTTAATTGAGCCATAAATTACACATATGATATTCGTCATCTCAAAAGATAATTTTGAAAGTCAAGAAAGTCTCAGTTTGTCGTACAACTGTTGAAATATAAGACTGTGAGAATACGTAATTAGAAAGACTACACACTTCAAAGTCGCATGGGTGACGTCTCGCTGAAGCTACGTTGCCTGTGTCTCATGGACGCAATCACAATGTTTGTGTACAGTACCTTCTGGGAAGACAACTCCTGCGTCCTGTCCTGAACAAACAGGGGCAAAGAACAAACAGATATACTCTTACCTCATTCATCTAAAACGCATGTTTAATACTTTCATATTTCAACACTTTGACTAATGTTAGGTTGGAGACCTAATTTACCTGTTGGGCCTCAGACTAAAAGAAAATGACACCACCCACACTAGCTGTCAGTCCGACCAGCGGTGAGATGTTGCTGTTCGTAATGTTAGATTTGGTTTATCAAAGACGCTAGCAATGCAATGCAACACAGTACAGAAAATAAGCACAGCAGAAACCGAAAGGTCGGACCTCCGTGTTAACCTATTTATCTTTAAACGTTGCCGTTACGGCTAATGATGACAACAGAAATAAACAAGTTTGCCTGTTTCACATATTTCTGCAATTTAAATCAATGGCTATTTGTCTACCCGGAAGTGATTTTTGTGTTAGCTGGACGTTGCGTTGATTAGGTCTATAAAGTGTGACAAGATTCAGAGTTCTATCAGATTCAGATTGTTCTGTCGTCACAATTGCTACAAACTACCACAAGTTCACCTTTGTGATGTTTGCTGTTCGGAACTTGTAACTGACTTCTCTACTAAAGAATGTCTTGTACCTTGGATTTTTAACAATCCTGTTTTAAACTCATGATTTTCTAGTCTAATGCAAAGTTGTAAAAAATAATTCAGGGATGGATACTTTTACTGTTAAGCACATCTTTATGCCATGAAAACATTTAGCTAGCTTGAGCAATGCCATGCTGTTGCTCATCTATGGAGTGATAATAATAATAAATCCCTGGGCACGCAGCATTTAAAACAGCTAAACTTTGGGCACAAATCTTTAATGACAATTGCAAGCTGTCTTGACCATTCTGACCTTTGAGGGAAAAGTGTGCTAAAGTAGAAAACAGAGTTTATTATTAGCACCATAGATTTTGTATACAACTATATAAACTGTTTCACAAAAGAGGATGGTTTTTAGACAGTTAAAGGCCCTGACACACCAACCCGACAGCCAACCGTCAGCAGAAAAGGCAGTCGGACTGATCAGTCGGCTCCATGCCGAAGCGACGCTGACTTGAGCGTACGTTCTGCACGTGCACCAGACGTAATACATCTCCATAACAGCAGGCGGCTAATCTGTATTGTCGCCCAAAAAATTTAAAACGTAAATGACGAACGCGTCACGTGGGTCTGGCTTCTCCAGCCGAACATAATGGCGGCTCGTTCAAAATACGATCTCGTATTTTATGAAAATAGTTCATTGAAACATGTTTCTGAGAGTCGTCTGTCACTCATCCGGCTCGTGTTAGCACTCCACCAATCAGATTGGTCATTGAGTCCGACTGCCCGCCCTCCGACCCAGCAAGTCAGGTCGGCCAAAATGAAGGCTGACGGCCCCTCCAATGGACGACGGCACGGAACACACCAAACAGACTCCAGTCACTGACCTCGCCAGACTGTCCGACAGCCGATTATCAGGTTGGTGTGTCAGGGCCTTAAGAGAGAGGAGTCCATGGTACAAACAGCTTTGTCTCCTGAATAAGCTGTATTGTCCAGTAAGGGACCAATTGAGCTAGCAGCTAGCTAGCTAGCTAGCTTGGAATGCAATTGTGAGTGATATCACATTCCTGGCCGGCTAGCATGTGGTTAGCTCTCCTGCCACAGTTTATTTCTGTCTTTACTATGGGAAATTCGAACTGGTTAGGCTACTTATTTACTATGTTGTTCAATCTAATCATGCATCACAGCGGCCATGCTTTTTTCAACTGTTTTCCAAAGCTAATGTGAAATTCCAGATACAATTGAGAATAAGTTAAACTGAAACATGTCACACTCACACACACATGATGGAAGTCATTCTTCCAGACTAGCAGCTTGGCAGGAGAGCCGAGCAAACTGTGTGACACCCAGAGCCTCTGAATCCAGCCTAAGCCAGCAATTCTTCAGAGGACGCCGACAACATTAGCTAGTCTCAAAAGGACTCAACAGGATCTGGACTGGATTCATCACATTGGCCATGTCCATCTTTACAGCGGAAGCTATGTAGTTGTTGTCTGATTGACGACAGAGGCTTGGCATTGTGTGTGTTTAACAGGGTATTAACTCACTCCAAAGGTAAAGAAGGGTGTGGCTTGCTAAAATGTGTTTTCAGTGACACCAACTGAGGCATAGTCCCAAAATATTTAAATCAAAAAGTCTAAATGAGGTGCCTGTGCAATGCCATTCAACTTAAAGTGCCATACAGAATTCAACTTTATTTCAGACACACAGGTCCATATCAGTATACAAATATGTAAAACACAACAGCACAGACAAGACAAAAAAGTTATATAAATTAAAGTTCATGAGATTAAAGTGATTAAAACACATAAACAGTTGTTCCAATGTTTCCAAAAGCAAGAAGTGTACCTTGTGTCACTCTGTGTGGGGTCAGTTAAAGCCACCATAGTTACATTTTTGAATAAGTTAAGCGACACATAAATGTGAACATGAAATTTCTCAACACAGCAAAAAGGGAAAGGAAAAGGGGGAACATTATTTGTTACGAACATATGACTCGCACTTTTCCATCTTGGCAGTTTGAGCATACAAATTCCATAATAATTGCTTGAGTCACGGTTGCAAAAGATGGTCACCAGAAAAGAAGTTTATCTTTTTCGTCTGTTGACTCACCCAAGGTGTTAAAGACATTTTACAACAAAACGTGAATATGAGGCAAAAGAACAGAAAGCCAGCTCTTGATTGGAGGTTGTTTTTGGGCCACTGGGGTGAAATTATGTTAGTGACACAAAAGCAAATATCAACACCCATTTTGAACTCGTTTTATATTCCGTATCGACTAGGTGATATAGAGTTGGTGGTTGGAAAACAACTGTTGCCACTCACCGGACGTCATTTTGCTGCTGCGGTTTCTTCTGCCCAACCAGGTTCACCGTTCTTGCTTTGATAGGCTGCTCTTCTCTGAAACACACGGGGTTAGGAAAATGCTGTTAAAAAAAAACTCCACTGTTAACTCTCTTCTGGTTTCTGTATTGACTTTATTTATTTATTTCCAAACTCCCTATTTACACTTATTAACAACGGCTTGCTAACAGAATTCAGTTAGTGTTCTGTTGACTTTTTTGGGATACTTATCTGCAAAACAGGATGACAGTCTGCCTTTGTGCCCTTCATGTTTTCATAAAAATTAAAATAGCCAAGTATGAGCGTAAGTCCAGACTGCATTTGACCCTGGGTTCATATCGCTATACTAAGCTTTCCTATGAGTAACTGTTAGCTTTCAAATATTTGAAATGAATTGTAGCAGAGTCCTGTTTTAAAGGGTAAATACCGGGTTTTTTTTCAACCTGGACCCTATTTTCTTGTGTTTTTGTGTCTAAGTGACTGATGGGAACAACAATCTTTGACATTGGTCCAGTATTAAGCAAGATCGCTGCAGTCGGCAGTTAGCAAAACAAGCTACAATGTAAGTTAATAGGGCAGTTGTCCAGCTTGTATTTACGTTCACAAAAGTGCTTGTTTTGTCATTGACAGGCTCAGATTAATATTTTGACAAAAGTGTCTGACAAAAGGATTTCTTAGGAGGTTGACCTTTTGTTAAAGAGTAAGATCCTTTTTTAAACATAAAAACATCCACGAAATTGCGTTTGCTAAACCCACCAGACTCCATGTAAATAAACAGTAATTTTAGCATCGTAAAATACACTTCATTCAAAGTCAACAGAAACAAAATAAAACTATGAAAAGCCGTTTTGGGTCGTCTTTCCACTTTTCCAACCATCACAACTCTAGTTTTGGTTGAAATAAACTCATAGTTTACCGATTTACATGTGAAAATATGTTGGCTCTATGTTGGCGTTTTTTTTATAATGGAGTATGGTGGGTTAAGCGCTAGCGACCTCGAGCTGTTTCTGGTTAAAGAGAAAGGTCTTAAATAGGTTTTAAAAAGGCCTATCTCCGTAGGGATCCTTTCCATAATGTGAAATAGAAAATAATCTGAGTCTTTCAGTGGCAAAATAAAGCACTTTTAGTGCTTACAGCAAAAACATAGGAAAATAGGGTTCAGGTTGAAAAAAAAACCTAGCATAGAAGCTCAGTACAGCTATTTTGTGTCACCTGAGTTCAAATGACATTGTAGTCACTCAACCAAACGAACCAAACCAAAAAAAGGCAAATGCTCCAAATACAAACTGAACTGCTCATCCAGACTCTCATTGCAGTGTGGAAGATACCTTTAGGCATCGATGACAGGCCTTACACAACAATGACATGCTTTCAATATGTCCACTGACACGTTCACGGTGTGATTCAAAGCCATCTCATCCATAAACATGAACAGTGGGCTCTGATCAGTCAGATCACAGAGGAAACTCGAGAGAGAAATCCCCGCCAACACCCACACTGTCTAAAACAGACATGTCTTTGTTTCGTCAATACTGTGGGTACAACTCCCATTATGAGACACTTTCTGCACATTAGGACTGGTGACATCTCTTTGTTCCTAATGGATTCTTACCATCATTTGCTGTACTGACTGTTTAAAATCAGTAATGATTGAGGTAATGGTGATATCCTTGGATTACACTGGTAAAAGATACTGTGTTACTTACAATATGGACTTACTAATGCTACTTTTCCACAAGTGAGGCCATTTTAAAATTCAGCTTAGGTTTGGATTTTACTGGAGTTAGTTGTGTCTGAATACAAGAGTAAAGGACCACACCAGTGTGACTGGAAGTTTTAGCTTTTTTGTACAGACCGAATCACCATGATGCTGCAGCAACACAAAAATGGTTTAAATTGGAGAGATATGTGTGTATGTATATGGAGATTCTGTTGTCATTTTCAGCCGTCACTGTAACGTTCAGCCTAAAGATCGGTAAACTTTAGGGCTGCACGATAGTTTTTTTTATAGCTTTTAAGTATAGCTAAAGTTTAATATTCACTGTGTAACAGGAAAAACGTGTCAGTGAGCAATATAACATGACACACCATCAAAACTGCTCTATATTCTTATGCAAGGATGAGAACATACTTGTAGATATGAGTGTTTTTCTTTAAATAAGCATGGAACATTGAACAGTCAAACACAGAACATTTATCACAAAAGCTAAAGTTATAATTATTAAAAGAAATTCCAATAAAAGATATCAGCACTTTCCTGTAAACCAAGATTTCTGAAATGCCTCAGTTCAATGGCAGCATATACATATTGCACCTTCTACAATCATGTTAAATAAAGTAATGAAAAATCCACTGAAAATAGGACATTTCTGTAAACAACCTGTGATATGTAACATTATTCCAGCATTTTTCTTGGGAAAAAAACATTAAATATAATAATAAAAAGAGGAATAAACAATGTTAAACCAAATGTTACACCAAACATTCAACTACATATTCACATATTCATTCGCGGTCTTTACGATTAGTTAATCGCATTCTTTCAAATTGCAATTTGGATTTGAAAACGATTAATTGTTCAGCCCTACTGAACATGGTGGTCCGACCTATATGACGTTTCTGCTGGACTTATTTTCTGTCCTGTGTTGCTTTGCAAGCGTCTTTGATAAACCAAATCTAGCTTTACGAACCATGACATCTCGGACTGAATGCTAGTGTTGTGGTGTCATTTTCTTTAACCTGTGGCCCAACAGGTAAATTAGGTCTCCAAGCTAATGTTAATGAAAGTGTTGAGGTATGAAAGCATCAAACATGCATTTTAAATGAATGAGATGAAAGTATATCCATTTGTTACTCGTCCCCGTTTGCTCAGCGCCGTTAAATTGTATGAAAGGGACGCAGGAGTTTTGTACCCGGAGGTTCTCGCAAACAAACATTACGAATGGGTCAATATTCCACATTTTTGATGACATTTTCAAATGCATGCTTCACAATTCTTTTTTATTTCTGTATTTGCTGTAACATTTCAGGCATTCATTGGTTTCCATTCACTTCATTGCTTGGTTCCCAGTATTTCATTATTTTTCACAACTTTATTGTGTATATTCTCACAAACCAACATGTGACTGAAAAGGCAGTTATAAAACGCTTGGTTTCCAAGCTTACCGCATTTATATAGCACCTTTCTACCTATCCACATACCACTCACACATACACCGATGGTGGCAGAGCTGCCATGCAAAGCGATGGCCCACTACACGACGCGCCCATTGGCTCACTGCTGCTCAGTCAAAAGTAGTCTCACACTGCCAGACCTTCCTCCATGGCGCTGCGGAGGAGGGTCTGGCTAGTCCACACAACATTCCGGGATGGGAGAAAAACATGCTCTGGTTTATTGGCATTTCTTTAAACCAATCACAATCGTCTACGCGTCGGACAGAGCCACGGTGCCTCTGCAAAATAGCCTCAGGAAGGAACTTGTTTGTTTTAGTCGTGCAACAGAAAACTCAGATTGGACAGATAGTCTAGCTAGCTGTCTGGATTTACCCTGCAGAGATCTGAGGAGCAGTTAACCATAGTCCTCAGAAATCCATCAGAGTTTACAACACACAGAAAGCGGCGGAAGGTGACGGAAATCCGGCAGAAAAGAGTGACGCCGGCGGAATTTCTGGCAGCACCGGAGCAATCCCGGAAGTGGAACTTCATGGAAATAGACTAGTAAGTGACAGATATAGGTGACTGTGAAGGCCACAAGAGAAAAAGAGCTCTTGCTCGACAGACAGTACTGGCGTCTCCCTTCTACAGAAAGTCACTAGATTTGTCGCTAGTCACTTTTTTGCATAAAAAGTCTCTAAAGGGGTCTGAAAAGTCAAGGTGGCAACACTGCCCTGCCCCCGCTGCTGTACAGAGGCTGCTGCATGACATCTTTTGTGCATGCGTGATTGTTTGAAAGACACACACACACACACATACACACACACACACACATACACTGACACAGAGTCCTCGATTTATAGTTAGTTGAGATAACAATATTGCAATTTTTGCATCCATATTATGCATTGTAGATCAGCTATCTTGCTCATCTACTGTAGTCAAGGAAAAACAGATGCAAGCAATAAACGCTCAAACACCACGCACCCTCTTCACATTTTTTAACTACTTGGGCTTTTACAATGGATGTAGTGTGTTTCCTGTACATTCATTTAAGGCTGAGGCAAGTTCAACACAGTGAGGGCACTGACATCAACAAGCTCTCTGTGTAATGAAAATAAGTGATCAATTTCTACCCAGAGAGTATGGCTAATACTGACATTAAATGACTGCAATGCAATGCAATGCAAGAATTTCCTTCCACTGAGTTTCTGGTTTCACCAGTTCAGTGCAGTAAGGAGGGCCATCCTACCTGCTAAGCTGTCAAGTTTGAACAATTGTGCTTGATTGTATCAATAAAATGCAGGTTGAAGTCCTATGTTTATAACAGAGTGAGAGATTGCTACTCATTGGTCATCAATGCTTATTAAATTGTTAATTTTTTTTTTATTTATTATTCCACGGACTAACACCCTGCAGTGAAGTTTCAAATTTGTTCTTATTGGTGTTTTTTTTTTTTAATATATAGATTCCTCTCAATTCGAGAGTGTTTTCTATCAGTTGGAACAACCCCTGGATAATAGTAGGCAATTGGTGATCATTTGCCCTTAACATAATTTGAACAGTTTTCTAATCAATCAAATCTTGAAATTTGAGTATTTTTAGTTTAATAAATTTTGTATTGTATCTATGAAGAATAGATGTAGCGGAGGCATACTATCATTTACAGTTTATCCATCTTTCTTTCTGTACAAGAAATTCATTTTCATCATATAACAGTTTACCTCATGATAATTATTGACAGGACATTATTGTTTACCCACAATTTATTTACCATTACCTCATTGTTGCTGTGGCTATATACCAACAGGGAGGTACTGTATGCATACATATACTGTGATCCTATACGCTTTCAAAGCAAGCGGATTGATGGTGAGTATATCTCAAAATTCACACAAGAGTAGTGTATTCTCGGCCTTTCTGCATTACAACCCACACTACCCTACTGCTAGAACACTCACCATGCATGTATTAGTCAACCAGTGCAGCTTTTCAGTGCAGATTGTAAAGACACACACACGCACGCATGCACACTGCTTTGCCATGGCAATCTCCATCCAAACAGTGATGAGAGGAAATGCTGCTGAAGCCAATATAGGTTAACACATGTCTGTGCTGACAACCGCTAGAGTATGATATGAGTGAATCCACGGCTTCTAATACATTACTGAAAATGATGCATAGCCACTTAGAGCCGGAGCTATATATTGGACGTTTCCTTCTTTAGATGCAATGAATCGATCTTCCGTTCCAGTGCTGGGCTATCAGTCCGCACGGAGGGCTTAAAATAGAACATGGACGTAAAGCTTGAGGAGCGCTTCGCTTAGGTGGGTCGGCCTATCTTTCTATCTGCCCATCTATGCATGCAGCTCCATGCAGACCATGCAGAAAACATGAGAAAGGCATCGTTTCAACTTGATGCATTTTCTGGTCCTGTAGGAAACGGGGTGATGGATGGATGGATGTGGGTTCATTTCTGCACAGTGATAAATAAATCTGGAGTAGACAATTCTCCATGCATGTATGGTGGTGGTATAGAGGAGGAAGAGGAGGAGGAGGAGGAGGTTTATGCACACAGTGAATATAAGTCACTACTGATTCAAAATGACATTACACAGGCACCTTTTCCTCCCCCTGTTATAGGCCTACTGGTTCTATAACAGCCTGTGCGATGTCTGTTGCAAGAGCACTGGCCTACATACAGTGCATACGGCTGGGAAAGGCTCAACCGCACCCCAGAGCTGAGAACAGCAGCTGTTGAGATGGATGCTGCACAGATAAAAGCCAACAGGGAGGGTTTTTTGCTTTTACTAGTCTCAATGCCAGGCTTCATTGAGCTTTTTTTTGCAAATTTCTGCTGCATCTAAAAATGAAATATCTCAGGTGAAGTCCAAATACTTCATTGGTGTGACTGATAATGATGATATTAGGGAGCAAAGTGCAGATGAGAAAGCAGTTCTTATTTTTCATCTGAATGGAGCATGTGATGCTGCTGCCCTGCTTACGATGGGGCATGGTGACACACCCCTTCATCCTCCCACCATTCCTGTTCTTCTTCCTCCCTCCTGAGCAAAGTTACACCTGACCCACCACCACACTCATTAAGCCTCTTATAGGAGAGGAGCGGTGAGAATCTACAAACTGGAGGTGAACCCTGCGCTACACTGGCCCTTGCATGTTTTCTCTTTCACACAGCTGTAGCCTACATGGGCCTGTAGTGAGTGAGTGAGTGAGTGAGTTCTGTGTGGAGGGGACCTGCAGGATGTACACACGCACACACACACACACAGACACACACACACATGCATGGTCTGATACAGTGGAGTGATGCTGACACATTTCATCCATAAGAGAAAACAGAGGTGGATGGACTTAAAGGAAATAGCCCAGGCCAACTCTCTCACACTCTCTCTCTCACACACAAACACACACACATACACACAAACATATGCATGGTCAGATACATTGGAGTGATGCTGACACATTTCATCCATAAGAGAGGTGGATGGACATATAGGAAATAGCCCAGGCCCAGTCTCTCACACTCTCTCTCTCACACACAGACACACACATAAGCCACACACACATAAGCCACACACACACACACACACATACACACACACACTCACACACACACACACATGCACACACACTTCTCCTCTCTCTCTCTTACTTTAACATGGCCTCCTCCTTCGCCTCTTCCTCCCGCTGCCGAGCCAGTACAGCCATGATGATCTTCCTCTCATCCTCCGTCAGATGGCTCAGGTCCGGCTCCGGGATAGCCGGGGCTACGGGTGGGCGCGGGCCGCCCCGAGGGCCCACCGAGGCGAACATCTTCCCCAGCACCACCACCTTCCCTCCCTTCCTCCCTCCTACTCCTCGTCGTCTTCCTCCTCCTCCTCGCCTCGGTCGGGATCACGGATAGAAAACCCGCTGGCGGAGCCCACGGATCACGACATGGCCCACGGACAAAGCAGCGGTTGGAGAGACTGATGCGGAGTTCCCATGGCGGTGGCGGGGGGCAGCCAGGGCGGCGGCGGCGGTGGCAGCAGTGTCGGTGCTAGCTGTGGTAGTAGAAGCAGCGGTGGTGGTAGCGCTTCGGTTCCCGGTGGCCGTTTTCAGCCTCTCTTTCTCCCTCTTGCTGCTCCGCTGTCTTCTTCTCCCCCACCCCCCTCCCCAGCGCCCGCCCGCCCGCCTCTCCCCTCCACCACCTCCGCTTTACGGGGAGCCCATGTCTCCGGCGGTCGTGCGGGATGATGGCACACGGGAGCGGGATCTCGGTTCCTTCCTTCAGGCCAGGCAGAGAGGGGGGTGGGGGAGGGGGGGTCCCCTGGAGGCGGCTCAGGTCTCCGCTCGGTCCGGTGGGCTGGCTGTGTGGCTGCGGGGCGAGGCGGCGACTTCTTGTTTTCCAGCGCCGCCGCTGATACTGATGCTGATGCTGCTGTCAGGGAGACGGAACCGTCAATGGGACCGCAGCCCCTCGAGCGCGTTCACTTCTCTTGCGGCGGGAGCGCGCCGCCCTCATTTGAGAATGGGGGGCTCTACTCACCGTTAAGATGCGCGCTCACGCCATCCTATAGCACACTGAGAAAATAAAGGGTTCCTCAAGGGTGCACTGTGGGTTTTATAGGACCATGATGAACGGACGTTTGGATCACTTCGAAAGAAGAATCCCTTATTTTTTTATTTCCCACCTTAAAACGATAGTTAAAATATAGGCCAATACATTGATTAGCCTATATTAGGCCTATAGTCAAAATAAGATACTTACTGTATTATTTGCACAGGTTTTTTAAGGGGTAAATTAGGCTATATCAACAGAATAGGGGTTTTAAGGATGGATGGGTTGATGGATGGAAGGGCTTTGAAGGGGAGTTTACTTTTTAAAACTGCCCTGATAACATGAGAACCGTTGCTGAAGTTTCACCTTAATTTGACAAATTAAGGGATGTCTTTTGTAATTTTTAAGGGGAAACTGCTTAAAGCCTCTGAACACTCACACAGGTTATTTCAGTTCTTCCGGCTGGTTAGACTCTGCTCAGGTTGAAGGTGGGCCGGGGGTTAGATGGTAATTGATTGGGTCACTATCAATCAGAATGATAAAGCCATCATTTGCTCTGCCCTAACAAGTGCAAAAAAGCAAACAGGAGACTCAGGAATATGTCATTCAATCAGTAGACACACCCACACGGTCCTGGGAAGAGGTCTAATAAACCAGATTAACTGAAAACACCTGGGTGTTCAGGGCCTTTAAAATCTACAAAATAGCATCTAACATCTATCATTTGCTTACTGAATCCATACATTTTTATTTAAGGGGCAACCTCAGCAGTTTACTCGCAAATTGGGTTTTATTAACGGGTAAATTATGGTAACAGATCATAATTAAGGGCTTTTAAGGTGTAACACCCTATTATATATGACCTTCCCTGAATGTTCACTCAATCTCAATTGAATCTTTTTTTTTGTTGGGGGTGGGGGGGGATTTATTCTTGTCTGGAGGGATCTTGCTTGTTCACTCTCTCTATTCTCCTCTTTGGTCTCTTTACCTCAGCCATGTGTGTAGAGGCTGCTGAGACCTTTCAAAAGAAATGTACTGTATGCCTAGTGTACATGAAGTAGGCCTATAGATCCAAATAAAATGATATTAGTAATGTATAACAAAAAAAAGAATGCAAGTCTAAAGAACCATTTTCTGGTATTGTGGGAAACCCTTCACATAAGAGTGTTTGCCCCCTCCTCCTCCTCCTCCCCCTCCTCCACTCTCCCACCAATCACAGCGTGTTACATAGAATGACGTGCATCCCCCTTTTTTCTTTTTTCTCCCATCCTCCCTCTCTCTCTCGCTCTCTCTCCACTGCTTCCTTCTGTCCTTCCTCCTTTCCCATCCTTCCAGCAGTTCCCACCACACACACACACACGCACGCGCACACACACACACACACACACACACACACACACACACACACACACACACACACACACTACGTCTTCATGCTGAAAAACAATCTGAATGGAGCCTGAGGTTTACCACACAGCCATGCACATGTATGGCTATAGGGTGACATTTACAGTATGTCAGTGTACAACATTTTAGTTATAGGCTGCGGGGAGAGGGGTTACAATTAAGATACACAGGAATGTGCCAAAGCTGGGAAGTGTAATTGTGTCACAATAATCTAAATTTAGAAACAAATGTACTTTATTGAATTATTTTTATCCACAGATCCAGATTTAGTAAAAGTGAAATATTCATTGTAGACCACGATTTGGTTTGGAAATTGAGAATATTTGTTTACAGTTAGAATCCTGTACCAAAATTAGACTATGCCACACTTCCATGAACCTTCAGGGGACCCTACAGGTCCCTACACACTGTGTTGTAAACCGGTTGATCAGACAGTATCACTGTAAATTCATAGTGGATTGGAATATCCGCTCACAGATTTGTATTTCAGCACCATGGTCAGCTCACTGAGCTGCAGTGCTATTTAAATCAACTGAGAGGGGAAACGTACTGAGAGGAGGAGTCGCTGCAAGTCTGGAGCCAGTAGCACGTTGGGAGAATAGGCATCTAGCTATAAAGAAAGAAATATCTGTGTGTGAGTGTGTCCGTCCGGCTGTCTATCATTCGAATATCTCGAGAACCCTTCATCTGATCTACTTCCCACTTAAGCGTGATTCATGCTTCTGTGTAAAATCTACGCCGTGGCTACGTACGTAGATAATCGCCATCACTCTCTCATTCGCTCTGCCACACACTCCCCAGCACACACACATGCCGGTCCTGCTAAGAGATCGACGCACACACCAACCACCTATTTCACTGTGTGTGTTTCTGAGTGCGGGTGGTTGCAGGATATACCAACGTTACAACCAAACTCGAATGGATATCCTGCATTAGCAAGCGTCACTCTGCCATTGCAACTCAAATTTGAAAAGAGTTTGTCATACTAATGTATAACACTAAGGTTAACGCCGGGAAAATAACATTACCTTTGCTTATTAAATGTAACTTTATAACTGCGGTGGTCAAAGCAAGCCATGTTATATTATAGCACACAAATGTCCATTATAAGATTAACAGGAACCTGTGGTTATCTGCCTTTTCGGAGTTAAAAAGCTCCATAAGCGATTGCGGTTGTAACAAATTGCTGGCCAGCTGTCACTCACACACCAGCAACAGAGAAGCATCTGAAAGGGCCCAGAGATAAGTGTTTCTCTTTGAGTAGTCTTGCATTGCCAGACTGCTGTGGATAAAGTCTGGCTACACCACAGATACATTCTTGGATAGGAAAATAAACGCTCTGGGTTGTTTGTAGAGCTGCACCGATTACAATTTTCTAGGCCGATTCTGATTTCCCATTTTTCTTTGAGTTTGACCTACCAATATCGATTTTAACCGATTCCAATTAAATTTTTTCTAACCACTTTACAGCGCACACAAATATTTATTTTCTATATTTTCTTTAATAGAACATTTTACATTTTGCATAGAACATAGAAAATTTTTTGAACAGATAATCGATCGCTATAAAAAACTATATAAATTACTCCTGGTGTGGGAAATTCACACACATCTAAAACGCAATGTTATGGAAAAAACATTTCCTTCTTTTCACATCCAATATCCAACTGCATTAAAAAAGTGATATATTTAGCAAACTAAACTTCTGTATTACAGTTTTTTTCGATTGCTAAGCGACAGTGGGCAGAACTGGAGTCACATGTGCAAAACTCTAACTACAGTCTGCACAGCAGCAGTTCATGTAGACCAAACTCTCGTTCGTTTTTCATCGCTTGAATACAGTTTTCAAAACTCTACACACTTATCCCATGACTTTAACCACAACGTGCACAACACTGTAGATTTACAGCATTTTGTTCAAATGCTAAGACACTGCTGTCAAAACTGTTAACCACACATTCAAAACAGAATAGATTTCAATCAGGAGAGACGTCGCTTGCAGATATGCAAAGATATTTATTGTACAACTATATGATATTGAATGTACAAAGTCTTTTGGAGATTGGACTCCATCGAAATAATGTTCTTAAAGGGGTAGGGAATAGGAACATAACCCCCCGATGGAGCCCAGACACTGGTGGTGGCGGAGAAGAGACCAGAGACCGGACCGAAGAGGCAACGGAGCGGACAGCCGGAGAAACACATCTACCGGAGGAGGCAGGGGAGGAGGAGGGACGAGCGCTTTGCCTGAAACGACAGCTGACAGCACAAGAAGAGAACAGATTTAAAGCAGAGTTGTAAGGCTGTGATTGGCCCTTGAATCTCGTGGCCGAGTCTGATTGGTTTAACTGACACATCACTTCTTGAACAGCTGATTGATTTAAGAATGAGTAGTGATTGGGGTAATGACGTCTTCCTGAAAGAATTTGCGCTGAGCTTCATTTCAGTTTGGTGCCTATCAAACACTGCTGATTGCAATTTTAGCTGAACATATATGGTATTTATAAAGAGAAAGCTCAGAAAGCCTTTTTTTTGTATACAAACACCAAATAAGAATGAAACAATTATACACTGTACCGTTTGAGACAAACAGGTAAAAGAGCAAAGATACCAATATGTCCAGGTAACATGTCTGATGTTATGTACACAGCTATAAAAAAAAGTGAAAAACACTATATCTTTACAATAGTAAAACTGTGTTCTTACTGTTTTTCAGAAAGTAATGGAGGTGAAAGCAATAGAAACACCACATTCAATTGTATTTAGAGATGATGCAGACATCCAATGTGATGAAGAAAACTTGCCACATGATGCTGGAGCGAGGCAGGATTAGTCACACTATTCTTTGGTACTGTTACGTATGTACCTTTAGTTTTTTTGTCCCCAGTAATTCCATAAATTACTAGAGACAAAATATTTTATTGAAGAAAACTGCTGATTTTCATTCCTGCTATACAATCTATATTTTTTCCTTAAATAAACTATTGAGTAGTGTCAAGTCACTCAAATTGTTCAAACTGTAAAGATGAGAAAGTTTGTAATTTGTGTATTGGTGTTTGACGCTAGTGTTTTTACCCTCAGTGTGTTCTGAGTGACAGTGTGTGTTATCTCAGTGAGGACTGTGCATAGTGTTTGGCTGCACTGAGCCTGTTTTGCAGGTGATGTGAACTGTTTAGCTCAGGTGACTGTTGGTAGAGTTTTGCACATGTGACTCCAGTTGTGCCCACTGTCGTTTAGCAATCGGAAAAAACTGTAAACCGTCAACTTTTTAAAATTTTTAACTTTCACTAGTAGCCAAATCCAGAGTTATTAAACTAGGCATGATGAACCTTTTTTATTGGATCCGGCACCTCCTGTGTCACTATGAAAAAATAATCGCCAAAATGAAAAAAATGTATTACTGTTTGTGTAGTGTTCAATGTTGTTATGTGTCTGTTAGTCTTTATTCTCCATTGATGTTCCACAAAACATCTTGTGTTTGCATTTTCGATGCGTTTTGAGGTGAATTTTCAGGGTAAGACAGAGGGGGGAGAGGGACGGAGGGAGTGGATCGGCACTTCAAGAGACACATGCGCTTGTGCTGGTTGAGATTCAGATTGCTGTTAGCCTCGTTTCACTCAGGGGAAAAATTTCAAAAAGACAACAAAGTTTGCTTAACTTTTTCAAATACACTTGCCAGTCGGATCCCAAACAAGCAAAAATCGTTTCCTCCGATCAAGAATGTGGAGACATTACATTTCGTACCCATGCAGTGTATGTTCTGAAATTAAAATAAACATTGCCCTGATGTACACACAGCTTTGTTTAGGCTTTTTTAGTCAGAGAAGCTACGTAGGCAGTGTAATTTCTTTTTTGTTCCATTACCTCCAACCCCCGTTTTGAGTCACCGGATCCACCCCCGCTCTGCGCTCCGGGACCTCCCACTTTACAAATTAAGCACTGTATATATAACTAATGGTTGTAATTCACCATGTATTCTATTAATACATACATGGTATTATCTTATGATACATCCGAAGGTATCCTGTAAATGTTAATACATGCCAAAGTGAAGTGTTATAATGAACATTGTCGTTGACTGTTGATGTCAATGATTGCAGGCTAACCGTAGTAGCTAGCGCTAGCTAGTATCTAGCTAGTAGCACGACATAATGATTACATCTCCTTGGTTGTCTAAATACATCGATCGTTTATTTAGATAAGCATGTAAACGATCAGGAACCACAAAAACACAATGTTTAACGTTAGTGAATATTTTAGACAATGAAAGTGCGACTTCATGAGTTTGCCACATATACCATGGATTTATTAAGAGAACGAACTATTCTTGTATAGTAAATGTGCATGTTGGTACCGGTTGCTACAACAACACAAACAAACTGTTGCTAGTGCGGCATAAAATCGACATATGTCAGACTGACGTGATTCAATTACGATCACCAGCCGGTCAATCGGTGCATCACTAGTTGTTTGCATTTCTTTAAACCAATCCCAATGGTCTTGGGCGGTACTAAATTTCGGAAGGAATAGCCTGTCCTACTCGTTGCCTTCGTTGGTTGGATTGGTTAGGGTTAGGCATTAGGAGTGTGATTGGTTAGGGTATAGTCTTGCATTGCCAGACCAAGTAAGGTCCCTCTAGGTGTGATGTCATACACTCTAGCTCTCAACATCTCTGAAACAGTCTAAAAAATTAGACGAAACATAAACCTTGCTTGATATCAGAATGCCAATTAATGCCAATGAAGTCAAATGTCTCGAGACCCGTTTAACTTTTAATAATTTTTACATTAAAGTATGGCAGCAGATCGGTGTGGTTTTGAGCTCTGTTCACATTGATTTACCGATGATTTCCCATTGTAGTCCATGGGCAATTTAATGCAGTGTTTTGAGATTTTCGTGATAACCGCTAGGCAAATCTCTGAGAAAAGACATAGTACACCATTCCCGACCATTCCGCATGTGTTGGCAACACTGGACAAATATGCCGGGAGATGAAGACTAAGAATAATATTAAAGGGGCGCTATGCAGTTTTGGCCATTTCTTCGCTTTTTGCTTGCAGGTTTCTCTATAGACTCCTCGCTCGGTCAGTCTGCCGTTTCCCCTTTCTCTGTTCCTCCGACAATGCTTTCTTAGCTTTCTTCTTCTTTTTTGCCGGCTCAGCCATGACAATAGTGTGAAAAACTCTGCTACTTTGTTAGCTGGTTCCTGAATGGGCGTATGTGTGCAGTGCCGTGAAGCAATTCGTTACATCGCGAGACCTGATATCACGTGATACTTCCTGATGCTGAGGCCTGCGGCTTGCCGACTGAAAGTTGCAAGGGTGGTTTTTCTGCCCATAGGCACTAGGGGGAAGCGAGATGAACACCATTCAACCCAAAAAAAGTCATATAACCATTCCAATGACTCCGAAGCTGTTCAGTTAAGGTAAATTTAGCTAAAAAAAACTGCATAGTTCCCCTTTAAGTATCACAAATACTTGTCATTCACACTGAATAACAATAATGTTAAGTATGACGAATACTAGTCACACTGAACAATTCAAATTCTATTTCTGGAGTCGTTGGAGTTGTTGTTGATACATGAGCTGTAAGTTTTCATAATTGTCAGAATTTTTTCCAGAAGATGTCCCGCCAGACACCCAGTTCATACTGCAAATGTACAAATATTGCAATACTTTAATCAGTGGGCCATATAGGCTCAATCACCACTGTGTTACTTCCTTCAGTGATATATAGTAACTTAACAGACATTTATTTGAATGGAAGTCTTTGAAATTACAATTTACATAAAATTACAGCTAGCCTGTATTCTGTCACAGTTTACATGCTTAAACAAAACATTTAATTGCTTGCTAGCTAACTAAAAAGTCAGTTAATTAGCCTGTAGCTATTCTTAAACAAAACAGTTAATGGTTTGCTTGCTAGCTAAAAGGTCAGTCAGTTATCCTGTAGCTTTTCCTCCATCCATCCATCTTCATCCGCTTATCCGGTGTCGGGTCGCGGGGGGAGCAGCTCCAGCAGGGGACCCCAAACTTCTCTTTCCTTAGCAAAAGGGTGATTCTTTAACTATGGTACTTTTCATGTCCCTGGGTAAAATAATAAAAACTAAAAAACATTTCTTCTTTTTTGTTTTTGTCACACTTACCTCACCCTAAGGGTAACTTATAAAAAATGTATCATGGCTCAATTATTCTTTTTATTATATAATATGAGGCTTTTTATGCATGGTTTTTACTGTTTTCCCTCTGTCCCTAAGCCAGACTTTGCATCTTCAACCTCGCTTGATTTTAAATTGAATACTTAAATAATGTAGATTTCAAGTACAAATGATAAAATAGTGTCTATTTCAATTATACACAATATATATTGTGATATTTATTCACATTTTCTTATATTTTTCATAAGTAGAACCCTTGTCCCTTGGGGTCACTGTCATTTCCACCACGCTGTACAAAATAGAATCCTGGGATCATTGTTTAAGGTTTGTGTACTTAGTAACCATAGCAACATAAACTCCACAGTGGAACACATGGCTGGATGAAATGGTGTTGTGTACAGGGGGGTAATGAAAAGAAGAAAAAATCAAGGTAAATATGAGTAAAACTGAGAGTATGTTTATTGGTCGTCATTTCCAAACAGCTCCTATTTCACACGGACGTAAAAATAACTGGATAAATTTAATTTAATAATGTGTAATTTGTGTATATTTAATGCTAACTCTAAAACTAATACTAGCAGGCTAACATAGCATGAGATTTTAGAGGGAAAGTGGGGAAATGTCATTTCCACCACAGTCATTTCCACCACGGTGTTCATTGTGGTGGTAAAGACAGGTTGTGGTGGAAATGACATTGTTTGTTCTAAACAGCAAATTATTTGGGCTATAATACTAAAACTTTAATGTAAAAAAAACATTTAAATTCAAAAACCGTTAAATAAAACATAACTGAACTTCTGGCCCATATGCAAGTTTGACATATACAGTATTTAGCAAATACAATGTCTATTTAGTCAGATTCAACTTGTTTGTTCCACATCATTACATTTGACAATACATGGATTTACGACATAACACACATGACAGTAACGTATAAAGAGGTGATAGAGTGATTATATAGAGTAGGCCTATTTCACACTGTTCCTTAAAGGGATACGCCACCATTTGTTGAAATAGGGCTTATCACGATCTCTTAGCTTAGCATAGTGAATGGAATCCTATGTTGCCGATTAGCATTTTGTGAGTAAAAATGAGCCAACAAAAGACAAAAAAACAACCTAATTACTTGCACTGAGACAAAAAATGCATTGGCCCACCTATCTACAGCCAGGGTAGACCGTGATAAGCCCTATTTCAACAAACGTGGCGTATTCCTTTAAGGTCTTTTAATAGGGTTTGTAACATTGGTTGGACTGAAAATGTCCCAGGTGCTATTCTTTGGGCCCTTATGCATCCCTGTGGAATGTCTCTATTCGAAAAGACAGCTATATGGTATGCTCCTGAATATTTAGATAAGTTGCTCGCTGATTGGTTGAGGAACCACATACACATACATTGGAGACGAGACAGCATGTGTCATATTTCAGACACTGCAACTTTATACATTGTCTGCTATTTCGATATTAAATTCACTTCAGAGTTTTTTTATGCGAGAAATCAACTATATAAAGCACAAACATGGGCCGTTTTACGAAAGTGTATGGATAATTGCAAATTTGGTAAGACGTGTCTGACTTCAGGAGCTCCACACAGTCTTCATACCCAGGGGAAGTCACCGTTTGTGGGTTACTGGACTAACGGGGCTCGGGGCTCCGCAGAGTTCTGCGGAGCTGGCTGGCTGCCGGAATAACTATTGTATATTTACAGTTTAAATTTGGTCACGGCATGTATATCACAGATACCCTAAGGACTTACAAAGCTAACGCTTGTGTCCCATTTCAATTTAATGCTTTTTTTGTGAATTTGAGGGGTTTTGTTATCTGCTAGTGTCCCTTCAATCCTATGGGTAAAGATCGTGACTAGCTGCAGACACTGGAGCTCCGTCAGGGCCTCGGCATTTGGTAGTCCAGTAACCCAGAAACGGTGACTTTGCGCGGATATGGAGCTGTGAAGGAGGACACGCCGGGCGGCGGGGCAGCACTGGCCGCTGTCACGTTAGCCAGCTGAGCTCCTGCTGAGCTCCTGCTGAACTCCAACACAGTCGGATAACATTTGCAATTAGCCATCAATTTTCGTAAAACGGCAAATATTGGACCTCTACATAGTTGATTTCTAGCATAAAAAAGTCTCAGAAGTGAATTTAGTAATTAAATAGCAGTTGATGTCAACTATGAGCTTTGTTGAGATTCGCCCGTTTTCAGCAGCAGTTTCAAATTGTGAGATTTGCAGAGGAACGAGGTGTCAATGGGATTTTGCGGTTCTATGTATGTCCTATTTTACCCACCAAACTGTCGTTTTTTAACTATGACAAGGTAAAATCGGGTTTGCATCCTATCACCCCTTTAAGTACAGTGTGTTTGCTCTGGGTCAGCGTAGGCATATAGCATATAAGTTTACAATTTCAAAATATATTGCCTATTTTATCTGTTATTCAACATTATATTCAACTGGTTATATTAAACTTATATTAAGGTAATGATGACAAAGGGTTTGCTCTAGTTTGCGCTAGTTAGTACTTAGTTTGCTGAGTTCAGCATGTAGAAAACAGTGAAGAAATTATTTGTTGATTTTTAACACAAATTCATGTTTTTTTATTTTTTTTATTGCTTTTAATTTAAAAATATTGGTGATATGTTTTTGTTCACTAATGCTGTTACTTATTGATTTGCTTTGGTTCACCACATAGAGTAGTAGAAAAATAGCTTTTAATTGAAAGTTGCCTATCTATGTCATTTCCGCCACACAATGTCTCTTCCGCCACGCCATGTCATTTCCACCACAGCACATATTTTAAAGTAAAACATATAAAAAACATACAATCAAACCAACTATATTCAGTGGTGTTGACAATTGTGCAGTTAGGGGTAACATATGTGTATACACTTTGAGAAATACATGATTTTGAGCTATAATAAGTAAATGAAATGTTCCAGTGACCTAGTATTAGGTGTTTTTTAGTGTAAACATTGTAAAATCCTTACAGTTAAATTTCGAAAAAATATATAAATTACAAATTTGAATAGAAATGTGTGTGCTATTTAATCAAATATATTTATAACAGAAGATATTTAATTATTTTCTCTTAAAAACACATGTTTTGGTATGTGATGGAAATGACCGTTTTCTTGGACTGTCAGATAAAAATGGTAATAAATATATATTATTCAATACAAATCATCACAGCCAACTTCAGGGAAGGTTTCTAGACATATTGAGAAACCACCTGAGATTAAAAAACTGTTTGTAGAAATGTTTTTATTTTCTGAAACTGTCTAGCTCAAAGAGTACCATAGTTGAAGAATTACCCAAAAGCTTCCTGTAGTTTTTCCTTAGCAAAACAAAACATTAGCTACATTGTTTGCTAGCTAGTTAAAAAGGTAGCCTACTGTTACTTAGTCGACAGAGAAACTTAGCTTTGCAGCTTCTCCTGTATGGTAGGTGCTACAGAACACTGTTTGCCAAAACAAACTGACACAAGAACAATTTCTTCTCACAGGCTGTCACTATGATTAAAGCCCGAGACACACCAAGCCGATAATCGGCCATTGGTCAGTCCGGCGAGGTCAGTGACTCGAGTCTGTTCGGTGTTCCGTGCCTTCTTCATTAGAGCCATACCCTAAACCCAACAGGAAGTCCGCCATTTTGATTTCAAAGTTCAAAATTTGTGCGATTTTGGGCATTTTCACATGTTGTACTTTAACGAACTCCTCCTAGAGATTTCATCCGATCAACTTCAAATTTGGTCTTAACATTACTGCTGTGATTTAACGACGCATACTTGCTTGACTTGCTCAACAGCTTTGACCAAAGGGAAGTTCCTATTAAGGGGAGCAATGTTCAGGGAGAAAAGCAAATGCTTTGCACATCCAACTACAACTGTCTCATATCAATAAGTACGGAATTTAGGTAATATTGACTTAGGTAATTTTGAAAAATAAAAAAAGAGGCCTATTTAAAACTTTTTTTAAGTGCTGTATAAATGGAGTAAGAATGCATAGCCTACTACTACTATTAGTAGGCTACTACTACTACTACTACTACTACTACTACTATATTAATAATAATAATAATAATAATCAAAATCTTAAATCATGGTATAGTTAAATGTTTGACCTTTTCCTTAAATGTATTGTTGTTTCCTTTTGTATGAATCGATGCTGTTAGTCTTTTTATAAAAAGACTAACAACATTGATTTTGACATTCCTCAGTAAAAGCCACCATACTGAACGTAAAATGAGGCTATTTTACAAATATATCATCGCATATTTTCTGTATATATATATCTCATTTTATATTTGGTAACGCTTTAGATTACAACCCGGAAATTAATGCGTAAGTACTCGGAAATTACAGCGTAGTTTTCGGTAATTATAGTGTACTTATAAAGTAAGTACGTGTAATTATAAGGGAACAATTTATAATATTTGGGTAATAAAGGGGTAACAACCAGGAAAAGTATGGCGTAAGTACACCGAATTTACAGCGTACCACAGCGTACCTTTCAGTAATTATATTGTACTTATAAAGTATGTACAGCTTACCTTTCAGTAATTATAGTGTACTTATAAAGTATGTATATGTAATTATCAGGGAACAATTTATAATATTTGGGTAATATAGGGGTAACAACCAGGAAAAGTACGGCGTAAGTACACCGAATTTACAGCGTACCTTTCAGTAATTATAGTGTACTTATAAAGTATGTATATGTAATTATCAGGGAACAATTTATAATATTTGGGGAATAAAAACCAGGAAAAAATATAAATAATATGCAATATTTCATATCTAAGGGCTAACTATTTTAATATTACATGGTATGTAGGCTATGACATATGCTAAAAAAAATATAGGGCTAAATGATTTATACAGTAATTCATAACTTAGTGGTAACTATTCAAATGTTAGGCCTATGTGATATAGCCTATACATGCAAAACAACAATCTTATGTTTGCAGTGGCGGCTTGTCAATAGAGGGCGCTGGGGCGCCCTCCGGACGCACCTCGCTGCGTCCCTGGCAAATCAGAATTGGAGATATGTTATTTTATCCAATCTGATTGGTTCTCAACACCTGTCATTCAACTCTTCCCCCGGCCGCTACTGGAGAGTGAACGTGGACACAATAGTAGCGCCAGCAGGTAGCTCCTGTGTTGTTGAAATGGTCTAACCACTTTGATTAAAGTAGGAAACTAGCAACAATAAACAAGGAGAGATTCTTGAAAGGGTGAAAGAGAAGTTATACAACGTCGTGGAGCTGCCGACCCCGTCCAAACGGCGTGTGAATTGAATATTCCGGTGAGTTATCTTAGCTGCTAGCTAGCTAACAGCAAATTACTACTATTGGTGTTGTTTACCTTGAGAATTGTTGCTTGATTTGTGTTTTAAAGCCAGTCGGAATTAGCTACTAACCTGATGAACCTGATAAAAGGGTATGGTTAATATTGAAATTGTTGTCATTGTACATTTAGGAAAATGTTAACTTAGCTGTTGGTTAATTCAGCTACAGACACGTATGTATTTTCCGTCCTTTAGTTGTGACTGCTATGTTTTCTGTAAGCTAGCTAGTCAATTAAGATGGACAAATAACATTGAGTTTAAGCTAAAATGTTTAAGTGAAATGTGGTTAAAATGTGTAGTATGTAAGAATATTTTGTATCTTGAGGAGAAACACAAGTGAACTGTTACTATGGACAAGTGAGTGACTATTCTACTATTTTGTGCAGGCTGTTTTTTTGGTGAGACTCTACTAGAGACAGAACTGTGCTGCTCAAGTCACTGTCGTCATACTGCCTTCTGGGTTTCATCATCACCATCTTCTTACCGCTCACTCGATCTTCGCCATCATCATCTCCACTACTCACAGGATTTTCCCGTCGTTTCCCTACTCCATTCTCTGAGGAGCCAGGATGGACAGTTTTACCCTGCTAAGGGTGGTGGTAGGAACTTGAGTGCACTTAAACTAATGAAACAGGGTTGAACAAAGACTGATTTAGTATTCCCCTGTTTATCTCTATGAAATGAGAGATCTCAGTTTTTGGTTAATTTGGTTTTATATTTCTAATTTTCTTTGTTTTTTGATATTTAAGTTGTGGTTTGAGTACATTGGGTTTGAACCTAATTGGCCTATCTAAATTTGATTACCATACTGAATCATTTAGTTTAGCCATGCTAGACTTCTGGTAAAAGATTATTTTGCATAATCTCAAATTGAAAGTAGTACTGGTTGTGGGTGCAATTTGTTTCATTCCCTTTTTCTAAATGACTCTGTTATAGCCATCCAAAAGTAAAACATCAATAATTCGATAATTATTGATCTAGAGAGTCCAGAGAGGTGTCCTAGACTGGTCTGGTTCTGATTGGCCAAAAAAAGGGACTAGTTCGCAAAAGTAGGTTTTTAACATATTCGTAAATATTTTTTTTTCTCTTTTATATAAAACCGAACAGCAAGACTCGTGGGATTCCACCAGCTCCTCATCATCAGACTCCTCGGAGAAAGGGAAGAAAAAAGAAGAAGAAAAAATGAAGAAACCAAGGAAGAGCAAAAAAAAGGGGGGGGGGAAAAATGTTAACTTATGTCTATATCATTAAAATTGAAAAGTTCAAATTCTGTTTTGAAGTTGTTTGTTTGATTAAAGTGCCACTCTAATTTACAGCCCGCTATGTTGTAATTACCCTGTAACTACGTGTAACAAGGGGGTAACAAGTGCCACTTTAATTTACAGCCCGCTATGTTGTAATTACCCTGTAACTATGTGAAACAAAGGGGTAACAAGTTTAACTTACACTGTAACAACAAAAAACAATGGTATATTTATACTGTAACTGCAGAAAATATTTATAGTTTTGCTTGCCTTGTTTTCAGCATAGTTGTCTATTTGTAATATTGCTTGATGACCCAACAAAATCCTGTACTCTTTTACTTTAAGGTAAGCTATTGAAAATTGTAGATAAAACCATAGCAGACACTCATTCCCCTGAATTTCAAGTTTTGTTGTTCAGTAATATCCATTATGCATTATGAAATGAATATGTACCCCGTGGTACTTAGGCCTAAATATGTTTTAATACATTAATACAAAAAAGGTATGTGGTTTATGATTGAATGAAGACCCTAGCACACTTTACAACCATTTCAGAGGTCTCTTCTGAATCAACACAGTTTGCAGAAACCACTCGGATGATGTGAAAGCAGCCATGGTACAACGACACCAGTGCCATCACCACACACCAGCTATATGGAGACAAGTGTGATAGAGCAAATTCAGTGAATGTGTGTTCTCGCTATTGCTCTTAAAAAACATAAGATTGTTGTTTTGTATGTATAGGCTATATCACATAGGCCTAACATTTGAATAGTTACCACTAAGTTATGAATTACTGTATAAATCATTTAGCCCTATATTTTTTTTAGCATAGCCTACATACCATGTAATATTAAAATAGTTAGCCCTTAGATATAAAATATTGCATATTATTTATATTTTTCCTGGTTTTTATTCCCCAAATATTATAAATTGTTCCCTGATAATTACATATACATACTTTATAAGTACACTATAATTACTGAAAGGTACGCTGTAAATTCGGTGTACTTACGCCGTACCTTTCCTGGTTGTTACCCCTATATTACCCAAATATTATAAATTGTTCCCTGATAATTACATATACATACTTTATAAGTACACTATAATTACTGAAAGGTACGCTGTGGTACGCTGTAAATTCGGTGTACTTACGCCATACTTTTCCTGGTTGTTACCCCTTTATTACCCAAATATTATAAATTGTTCCCTTATAATTACACGTACTTACTTTATAAGTACACTATAATTACCGAAAAGTACGCTGTAATTTCCGAGTACTTACGCATTAATTTCCGGGTTGTAATCTAAAGCGTTACCTTATATTTTTTATAGACAGTAATACAAGTTGAACGTAGACTGCTAGCTACATGTTATTAAGAGTTCTATTTTATTTTGAAAGTGTTATTGTCATTTCCTGGAAGGGAGGTTGCTTTTTCTGATCTTTATGACTGCTCGCCCTCGGTGATATTTTGGTGCGAAGCTCCTTAGTCATTTGCCTTCTTTGTGCTAAACAGTATGCTTTGTATTAACTGTGCATGCAGGCTTTCGTGTCGCCTATAACGTTAGCTTTCCGTTAAGCTGTAAGCAAATAGGTCGATCTTCAGGGTAAGTAGGTGCACTGAGTATTTTCATTAAGCAAACTATTAACTACATTGTTGAGTTGTATACGTATCCCTGGGTCGGTTGTTTTAACGTTACCGGTTGACGTTCCACACATCTATGGCCTCCCTCGGAACATACTACACCCGCTAAGTTTTGAAAATGTGACTCAGCCTATTTATAATGTATTTTTATTTTTGAGAAATTGCAATACCGTTAATGCTATTGAGTCTAGTGCTTCCAGATTTACTCCACACATCTATGGCCTCCCTCTGAACATACTACACCCGCTATTTTTGGAAAATCTGGCTCAGCCTATTTATAACATATTTTAATTGGGGAAAAATGTAACGGCTTCACTGTTATTGATCCTAGTACCTAGTACACATCTAGGTTCTCTCTATCAACATACTACACCTGCTGTGCCTATTTTTTTAAAGTAAGTGCTGTAGTACAACCGGCAGGGGGCTTTGTATGTGTGGAGTGATTTTGGAAGAGCTAGCCTCAATAGCATTGACGGTATTGACATGTTTCCCAATAAAAATAGGCTGAGCCAGATTTTCAAAAATTAGCAGATGTAGTATGTTCAGAGGGAGGCCCTAGATGTGTGGAGTGATTTTGGAAGAGCTAGACTCAATAACGTTGATGGTATTGAATTTTTCCCCAACAAAAATATATGATAAATAGGGTGAGCCAGATTTTCAAAACTTAGTGGGTGTAGTATGTTGGTAAGGAGCCCCCAGATGTGTGGAGTGGATTTGGAAGCACTAAGCACAGTAACAGTAAAGTTATTTAAAATCTTTAAAAATAGGCACAGCCTGCTTTCCCAACATAAGAAGGTGTAGTATGTTGGTAAGGAGCCCCCAGATGTGTGGAGTAAATTTGGAAGCACTATGCTCAATAATAGTGAAGCTATTGGATGTTATCCCCAATAAAAAATCTTTAAAAATAGACAGAGCCTGCTATACCAACATAAGAAGGTGTAGTATGTTGGTAAGGAGCCCCCAGATGTGTGGAGTGAATGTGGAAGCACTAGGCTCAATAATAGTGAAGCTATTGGATGCTATCACCAATAAAAAATCTTTAAAAATAGACAGAGCCTGCTTTCCCAACATAAGAAGGTGTAGTATGTTGGTAAGGAGCCCCCAGATGTGTGGAGTAAATTTGGAAGCACTACGCTCAATAATAGTGAAGCTATTGAATGTTATCCCCAATAAAAATGATTTAAAAATAGGCAGAGCGTGCTTTCCCAACATAAGAAGGTGTAGTATGTTGGTAAGGAGCCCCCAGATGCGTGGAGTATATTTGGAAGCACTATGCTCACTAAACGGTGATGCCATTGACTTTTTTCCTCCATAAAAGATAGGCTGAGCCAGATTCTCAAAAAGTGCAGGTGTAGTATGTTCAGAGGGAGACATTACATGGGTGGAGTGATTTTGGAAGAGCTAGACTCAGTAGCATTGACGGTATTGAATTTTCCCCAAACATATAAAAAATAGCCTGAGCCAGTTTTTTAAAAAATCAAAGGGGTGTAGTATGTTGGTAAGGAGCCCCCCAGATGTGTGGAGTGGATTTGGAAGCACTAAGCACAGCAACAGTGAAGTTATTTAAAATCTTTAAAAAATAGGCACAGCCTGCTTTCCCAACATAAGAAGGTGTAGTATGTTGGTAAGGAGCCCCCAGATGTGTGGAGTAAATTTGGAAGCACTATGCTCAATAATAGTGAAGCTATTGGATGTTATCCCCAATAAAAAATCTTTAAAAATAGACAGAGCCTGCTATACCAACATAAGAAGGTGTAGTATGTTGGTAAGGAGCCCCCAGATGTGTGGAGTGAATGTGGAAGCACTAGGCTCAATAATAGTGAAGCTATTGGATGTTATCACCAATAAAAAATCTTTAAAAATAGACAGAGCGTGCTTTCCCAACATAAGAAGGTGTAGTATGTTGGTAAGGAGCCCCCAGATGTGTGGAGTAAATTTGGAAGCACTACGCTCAATAATAGTGAAGCTATTGGATGTTATCCCCAATAAAAATGATTTAAAAATAGGCAGAGCGTGCTTTCCCAACATAAGAAGGTGTAGTATGTTGGTAAGGAGCCCCCAGATGCGTGGAGTATATTTGGAAGCACTATGCTCACTAAACGGTGATGCCATTGGATTTTTCCTCCATAAAAAGTCAGTAAAAAAGGCTGAGCCAGATTCTCAAAAAGTGGCAGGTGTAGTATGTTCAGAGGGAGACATTACATGGGTGGAGTGATTTTGGAAGAGCTAGACTCAATAGCATTGACGGTATTGAATTTTCCCCCAATAAAAAATCATAAAAAATAGCCTGAGCCATATTTTTAAAAATCAAAGGGTGTAGTATGTTCAGAGGGAGGCCCTATATGTGTGGAGTGATTTTGGAAGCACTAGGCTCAATGACAGTGAAGCTGTTGAATTTTTCTCTTTGTATCCACTTTCGGTTTTGCACTTTGTAGACGGTCCCTAGACGCTCGGCTGAAAGCTGAACGCTCACAGGGATGCATTGTATTTATCCACATTCGTAGACGGTTCTTTAGGATAAAAACCGGGTTGTAGCTTGTTGTCTACCTTACTACGGTTAGATAGAGCTGCCTATTGTGTAAGTAACACGGTTCATCTAAGATTTATTGAACCGCAAACCTTGAATCTGCCAATTTCTGTCTAACTTTACCGAAGTGAGACCACGTTACAAGACAAGGCAGCTTTATTTGTATAGAACATTTCAGCAACAGGGTGTTATAGCCCTACTGGTTTCTACACTAACTGGTTTCCGTATGTTGTGTTTACCTAACAGCTGCCGATGTGGTCCGCCTGTGTCACCAGATTCGTCACATAATCACAAACATATTACTGGTGATTTTCAAATCGATTCCCAGATCTACTGTCGCAAAAATGTTTGTCTAAGTAATCGCCACATCACAGCCACCTACAACAAAAAAAAAAAGATCTAAAAACAATATAATCATTCAAGTTCGGGTCGAGCTGGTTTCGATCTTGTGGCATAGATATAATAATTAACACCTGAATCGGCAGCTCTACACAGTGAGCTATCGAAGCTCTGAATGAAACTTCTTCCAGTCACCTATCTATCAGCTACGTCATCAACCAGGTAACAATTTGATTTGAGCTGATCTAAAACAACTGGTTACCTGGGCTTAGTTGAGGAAATACCCGATGGTAGTTTTCATGTTTCTTTCCTCACATCTACGGCCATATGGACTACTACTACTTCATCACAGCCACCCACTAAGCTACACATTGTGACTGATACATATGTTTTAACAGTAACGATAACTCATGGTCTAATATTGTCAATATACCACCGAGTCACAGAAAAGTGGTAGTAGCCTAGGCTGCATGACTTCATGATTTACAGTCATCGTCTCTCCTTCTGTGTAACCTATATGGTATGGGATATAGTAGCCTAATACCTCAGAATTTGCTAAATAACGGCTTGTAATACAGTGTTAACCTACTTGAGTTTGACCGCGAATTAACCAAGCATGTTAATGTGTCTCTAATCGAATCATTCTTTTTCGCCTTTCTTGCAATTGTACTGATTCATTATGAATGCGTTTTTGGAAGTGGCTTGTAATAATTAAGGCTATGAATGTGATGTTTCTCATGTTGTAATATGCTGGTGTTTTATTTTGTCCACAAGGGGCGCACTGGGTTAAACCCAGAGAGAAACTCATCACTAAAGATGAATAAGCTCATTAAAAAATAGCAATAGCTACTTTGCTGTGTCGGAGTTAGATTTCAGAACAACTTTACATCAGTTTGGATGGAATGATTCGATTAGAGACACATTAACATGCTTGGTTAATTCGCGGCCAAACTCAAGTAGGTTAACACTGTATTACAAGCCGTTATTTTGCAAATTCTGAGGTATTAGGCTACTATATCCCATACCATATAGGTTACACAGAAGGAGAGACGATGACTGTAAATCATGAAGACCATTCAAACTGAGTCATGCAGCCTAGGCTACTACCACTTTTCTGTGACTCGGTGGTATATTGACAATATTAGACCATGAGTTATCGTTACTGTTAAAACATATGTATCAGTCCCAATGTGTAGCTTAGTAGGTGGCTGTGATGAAGTAGTAGTAGTCCATATGGCCGTAGATGTGAGGAAAGAAACATGAAAACTACCATCGGGTATTTCCTCAACTAAGCCCAGGTAACCAGTTGTTTTAGATCAGCTCAAATCAAATTGTTACCTGGTTGATGACGTAGCTGATAGATAGGTGACTGGAAGAAGTTTCATTCAGAGCTTCGATAGCTCACTGTGTAGAGCTGCCGATTCAGGTGTTAATTATTATATTTATGCCACAAGATCGAAACCAGCTCGACCCGAACTTGAATGATTATATTGTTTTTAGATCTTTTTTTTTTTGTTGTAGGTGGCTGTGATGTGGCGATTACTTAGACAAACATTTTTGCGACAGTAGATCTGGGAAACGATTTGAAAATCACCAGTAATATGTTTGTGATTATGTGACGAATCTGGTGACACAGGCGGACCACATCGGCAGCTGTTAGGTAAACACAACATACGGAAACCAGTTAGAGTAGAAACCAGTAGGGCTATAACACCGGGCAATTCAAAGTGCTTTACATAAAACATTAAAGAGCAGTTAAAAACCGATAATATACGAGAATAAAAGTTACAGTGCAGTATAATAAATTAAACATTAAAGAGCAGTTCAAAACAGTTAGAAATATAAAAACAGATAAAATACAAGATTTTAGGCTGTATGGAATAGGCTCGTTCGAGATGAACTGCGCCTCGCCTGTAAAGTGGACGGGAGCAGCCGGTGCGGTGAACAAAAGCTAGAAAACTGTCAGCTGACAGTTTTCCAGCCGTTTCCAGCAGCCTTCAAGCTGAACAGGAAGTCACAGAAACACTGTGGTCCGATTCCGATTTAATGTTATCAGACCCATATATCAGCTCTTACACAGTTGTTTTTATTATAACAGAGTAGCTGTCAAAATGCTCTACATGCGATCTGTTGCTGATTTACACTGTAGATGATCTGTAATCTTGCGTTTAGTCAAATAAACATTAGCAGTATTCTTTTTTTGTTATGAGTTTAGTGTGAAATTCGTGTTGGACCTGAGGCTTTATTGGCTGAGGCAACACCAATCTTTTTATCTAATTTACTATATAGTGAAGAAACACAATGTTATTTTTTTTTATGTCAGAAATGAGACCGAGAACAATCAATGAGGGCTATTTATTTGGATATTACCAGTGGTGTGATGTAAGTTATGGTGCGATCTTTTTGTCTTGTAATCGCGACTAGTAGCTCGATTGTGACGTCACATCCGTGTCGAAAAACGAATAACCGCGGGTAGGCTACTGCTCTGCTTTCTTCTCAAGACTCGGCCATTGTTGTCATTTAGCAACTGAACGTCTCTAGCCAATTTCAGCTGCACAATCTACAAAATAAGATTTATTGAACTTAATTTGATATAGTGTCTTTGGAAACTTATAGTTGAGCAACAGGCAGTAATGCAGGAAATAAAACTCACATGATCATGTTACACAAAGCTTCTTTAACACAAGTTTCTACATCCTGTGTTACGTCTTATATCTCCACATTTCCTTCTCAGGTGATTGACATGTTTCCAGTAGTGGTGGTCCATGGAGGGGCGGGTCACATCCCAAAGGATCGGTCAGAAAACTCCACTTCAGGGGTGCGCTCAGCAACCCGAGCAGGGTACACCATCCTCCAGAGAGGGGGCAGCAGCATGGACGCTGTGGTAGAGGCTGTGACCCAGCTGGAGAATAACCCCTCCTTTAATGCAGGTAATGTAAAAATGAGGTGTACATTTAGTAATCCACATAGCCAAATCTGCATGTTTTGTTCTATAGGCCTACATGTGTTATGTATTTGTCAGGGTTCAACATAAGCGGCCCGGGGCCAGTAAAACAGTCTGTCGGGCAAGTTGATCGGCCAGTCGCTTGCCCGTTCGGTCAGTTGTTTGTAATTTGACGCTAGCGTTGGGTGCTACACTATCTAATGTTGATTAGAAATGGAGTTCTCTAACGTCAACGACCACCGGCACCCGCCACAAAGAGTCCACAAAGCTGTGGGCCTTCAGTAGCTGCTGCAGCAACTCAAACCCAACCACATCAGTGCTGCTGCCCGGCTGGGTTCTAGTTGCTGCAGCCGCAACTCGACCAAAGACCTGTTTGCTGCTGTTTGCTCTCCTCCCGGCAAAGTAGTCTCCTAGAGGCTGGGAGTGAAGTGGAGGGGCTGCGGGGTGCGCTAATTGTCATATATGGTAGTTAGAATGCACCTGCTCATATACTGTGGTATGTACAGTAGTACCCAAAAAACGTGTGTCACTGTTCACTTGTTACCTGCGTCGGGAGTTCAGAGTAAAGAAGACTGAGCAATAAACTGCCTCCTTCGTTATCATTTACATGATAGTGTCAGAAGTGAACGACTGGTGAAGAGTCATGGCAAAATTCAATCCTCCAACGAACTTTTCGTTCGACAAGCCAGTAGAGTGGCTGGATTGGAAGCAGCAGTGAGTCAGAGAACGATAACGAGAAGGATAGTTTTGATATTGTACCGGGGAAGTTCGACGAGTACTTCGTACCTAGAAGAAATGTTATACATGAAAGGGCATGTTTCCATCAATGTGTGCAAAGACCTGAAGAGAAAGCAGAGACTTTTATTCTCCGAACACTGTGATTTCGGTGCGAATAGGGAAGAGAACTTTCGCGACCGAAACGTTGTGGGAATTCTGGACAAAGACGTCCCGTGAATATTGCAGCTAATGAAGGACTTGACTCTGGCGGTAAGCGTGGAGACGGTGAGGCAGTCGGAGGAGGTTGTTTCGCAAGTCAGCATGCAAGGAGACAACACAAAGTCACCCACAAGCACAATAAGCACACAAAACACTACATTAAGCCTAACCGAGGGAATGATGGAAACGGAAAATGTGGGAAGTGCAGGAATAACAAAGATGAAAACTGCCCGGCGCGAGAATCCACATGCAACACGTGTAACAAAATTGGACATTGGAGCAGAGTGTGCAGGAATAGGAGAGCAGTGATTGAGGTCACTGAGCAGCATCAGTCGTATTTCCTTGGGGCAGTGAACAAAGCCGCTAATGTGTCATCTGAGAAGCTGTCAAGCTGCTGGTGGGCTCCACTCCGGTTGAGTTCAAAATCGACACGGGCCGATGTGAACGTCCTCTGTGAAGAGACCTACCACTCTCTCATCCCCAAAAGCCAGTTGAACCACTTGAGCCTGCAGCCGTCCCATTGGCTAGCCCAGGTGGAGAGCTGCATGGGACAGTTCCAGAGCATGGTAACCTATAAAGGAAAGACTCACCCACACACAGCATATGTTGTACGCGGAAACGCTGTCAATAATCTTCTCAGCAGGCCGCTTTCCGTGAAGATGAACCTGGTGAAGAGGGTGGAGGAGACTGTGTGCAGCACAGGACATTTACAGGCATACGGCGAGCATGGGACACCAAAGACTGAAACTGTTAGAATACAGCTGAAAGACAATGCTCAGCCGTACGCCGTATACACAGCCAGGTGTGTGCCACTTCCCATGCTGCAAAAGGTCAAAGAGGAACTCCAGAGGATGGAGAGAAATGGCATCATCGAGAGGGTGACACAGACAACCAACTGGTGTGCACCCATGGTGCCAGTCTTGAAAAAAAGCATGGGTAAAGCCCACATCTGTGTCGACCTCAAGAGGCTGAATGAGGCTGTTAAGAAGAGAACAATACATCCTGCCTACCACAGACGAAATCACAGCAAAACTAAGTGGGGCCACAGTATTTTCATCACTCAATGCTGCTAGTGGGTTTTTCCAAATGCCACTGCACCCAGACAGCTGTAGGCTCACTACTTTTATTACACCATTTGGCAGGTTTAGTTTCAAGAGGCTACCTTTTGGAATAACTAGCGCGCCCAAAATCTTTCAGAGGAAGATGATTGAGACTCTGCAAGGGTTAGAGGGCGTTGAGGTCTTTATGGGACGATATGCTCATCCATTGAGCTACAGTGGACGAACACGACCGGCACCTGGAGAAAGCGAGACAGCTGGATTTAAGCTCAACCGTAAAATATCAGACAAAGTCAGCTGCGGTTCCTTGGGCACCTCATCGACAAGTCCGGAATCCAGCCTGACCCAGATAAAATTGAAGCTATACAGCAGCTGCCACCATCAACCAGCGTACACAAGCTGAAAAGGATCCTGGGGATGTATGAGCTCCTGAAAAACAAGAATGCGTGGACATGGGGTCACGCACAACAAACTGCTTTTGAGCGCATCAAGCAGCTACTGATGACAGCACCAGTTCTTGCCTACTACGACGTGAAGAAGCCCACTGCTGTGTCGGCAGATGCAAGCAGTTATGGACTGAAGGGTGTGCTCCTCCAGCTCCATGGACAGCAATGGAAACCGTTTGCTTACTGCTCCAGACGCCTCACTGAGGCAGAAACACGCTACGCTCCGATCGAGAAGGAACGTCTGGCTGGCGTGTGGGGCGTGCGAAAAGTTCTACAGATACCTCTGTGGGCTGGAACAGTTCAAACTAGTAACCGACCACAAGCCGTTAGTGCCTCTCATTAACAACCGCAGCCTGGACCACGTGCCGTTGCGATGTCAGCGTCTTCTCATGAGACTGATGAGATTCAACCCAGTAGCAGCGTATGCTCCAGGTAAAACTCTGGTGGTTGAAAGCTAAGCAGGCTTATTACTACAGCCAGCGCCACGGAGCCCGGCCCTTACCTGTCCTGCAGCCAGGAGATGCAGTCCGATGCAAGTTGGATCATGAAAAGGTGTGGACGTTGCCAGCAGTGATCTCTGGCGAGAGCGTCACTCCGAGATCTGGGAAATATTCAGGTTACTACAATATGAACACGAAGAGGAAACACACTTGTTACCAGATGGATGTTATTTGAATAAAATAATTTTACTTTGAATATCAGATATTTGCCACTTCTCCTCTTCATTGTGGCAAATTGGCAATGTTGCATACTTTAAGAACAATAACATCTATAACAAAACCATATTACAAAAGTTATTAATGATTGCTCTTTTTTTAACCAAAATACACAATATTGATTCACGATGACAATCATTGACATTTTAAGTTTACAAAGAGCGAGTGAAGGCAGAAGTGTCATGGCCTTGACTCAGTGAAACTATAGCTGGCCTTTCATCTAAATTAAAACAAGCGTTACTCTATAAAAACTATGAATTATTAGAGTGCAAATTCAACTAAATTTACTGAACTCATATTTGTAGATGCAGAATAGTTTTTGTTGTTTGGATGAATCATTACCATGTATATCCAATTCATAAATTAACAATTTGGAAAAGGTAAAACCCTGATCTACTGGCCCAGGGGGCCAGTGGGGAAAAAATTTATGTTTAACACTGTTTGTACATATTTGTATGTTTACATGTACATGTTCTAATTTTTCCTAACACGTCTTACTATATTTTAGTATTTTTCATAAATTCTATATTTCCTTCTTTTTTTTTTTTAGACTCAGTGGGGTTATGCTGTCATTTATTTTTTGTCATACTTTTAATGATTGATCGAGTAACAGTCGACTTAAGTTTAAAATGCCAACACAAAGAAAGTGGAACATCCGGCCGAAACGAAGGACATCCCGCGGATCTTCCGGTGGCACCTGAACAATCCCGGAAAGGAAACACCGTTGATATAGACCACACAAAGTGTAGTATAACCATCCAAGCTGCGATAACGGGAAGAGGTTGGGGTCGAACTTGATAAAATGCTTACTTTGCATTAAAAACATAATAATGCATTTTTTTATTTTAATCGCAGTGTTTCCTCTATGTTGATTTTGCCGGCCCGCCACGGCAAAATTTCTGCCGCCACGGTATCAGAAATAGGGCAGACGCACAACAGGGTTTCCGCTATGTACATGTAGCAGTGGCGCAGCGCTTCCTTCAGCTGTTTATGAAAAGTCATAAAGTCGTAATTACATGACTCTGCAGAGCTGTGTGCTCTACTGAACTCAAGCGAACTGTCATCCACTCTCTCTCCCCTTTTTAGGGCGAGCAACTGGAACAGTGACAGAATGTCATCACTCGCGAAGTCATGGCAACCAAATAAACAACCGGGCAAGTACACCATGGATGTATTAAGAGAACTGGATACAGTGTTCGGCGGGAAGCCCCGTACGTTCCAATGAGAGTGCTCAAAAGCGCATTAAGACAACATGGAGCTCGGCTTTTCCGCATTCTTGGCCGATGACGTCACGGTGGACACGCGCACTAGCAACAATTTGTTTGTGTTGTCATAGCAACCGGTAGCAACATGCTCGTTCATGAGCTTATCTCCCCTGGCGAACTCATGAACTCGCCGTTTTCATTGTCTAAAATATTCACTAACGTTTAACATTGTGTTTTCGTTGTTCCCGATCATTTACATGCTTAGCTAAATAAACAATAGATGTATTTAGCTAGCTAGACAACCAAGGAGATTTAATCATTATGCGTGCTAATAGCTAGCTAGCCAGTAGCTAGCGCTAGCAGTTAGCCTGCAGTTTGGTGAACAGAGATCATCCATGGCTTCATCTCTCATCCATGTTACATGCGTGCTCCAGAGGCAGTAGAAGCGTCAGAATGGCGTAATCGCAAACAGTCGCTTTTAAAAAGCGGCTGCCGCCTTCCTACCGCCTTCGTTCCGAGGCCGGCCCGCGGGCCAACCGCCGTTCCGCCGCCGTTATACCAAAGGTGGCCCGTCGGAGGCAAACGCTATTTTCCAGCGATCTGCCGCCGCTTATTGTGTGTATATATATATATATATTCATTTATTTATATTTAATATTTATAGCATGCAGTTTATCAAGAATAATGATTGATCAAACCAGACAAATTTCCATTTGGCGTTTTAATTCCACATTTGAAAGTACAGTAACTGTCATTGAAACAAGACGTGTCAGATCACTTAAATACACACACATATATATTATATATTTACACATACATACTGAGGTAAAAACAGTAGTAGAACAGACCATTATAACTGCAATGCTGACTTGTGACACAAGGATTTACAAGTTCTATATAACAATAGAATAAAAGTTAAGCACTGTGACAAAACAAAAAAAGCAAATGTTAAAAACAGAGTAAGTAGAATATTTGGTGAAATAGGATTTCCAAGCTATTTTTAATAGAATAACAGTTAAGCACACTGATGGAATGAAAGTAGAATTTTGGTACTAGTTAATGTGCAATATCAAGTAACAGGTATGAAATAGGATTTACAAACTTTAATACCATTGTTAAGCACTGACTGAATGAAATAAGCCAATACTAAAGTCACGTTAAGTAAAATATTTGGTACCAGAACAGATAATGTGCAGATATCAAGTATTAGAGGCATAATCTAGGATTTACAAGCTATATTTATAAATAGAATAGTTAAGCACTGTAACAATAAAATAAGCAGCAAGTTGTATAGGAAGTAATTGAGATCTTTGGTATCAAAGAATGTGCAGGATACCAGGTAAGATACATTTTGACATTTAATTTACACATGACAACAAGTGGGAACAAACACAATTAACAGCAGGAAATCTGGCTGTAGAGAACACAGCCAATCAGAATGTGTAGAGTGGTTGGGGTCTGCGTGGGGTAGTGGGCTGAGAATTGCAGGACAGTCTAAGTAATGATAATCAGTCTTTAAAGCCTGACTACGGGATCTCCAGAATGAGGCAGCGCAAAATGGGCATATCTTCAGTGATCCCTCGTGCGCCTGTATAAAGGACAAACAACCTCACCATCCCATATCCATCAAGGAGCTGCCCTCAAGGCAGGGTCATGGGGAATAGAAGAAGAAAAAATAATTTCCACAGTGAATAGTGTGGATTGGGTGAGTGTAGTCTGGCCCTTCTGGCTTCTTGATGTTACTGACTGCAGGATAAAGAAAGTGTTCCAGTTGTCAGTGATAAGGGGGTGTCAGTAGTCAGCCTAGGTTTAAGGGGTCGGCTGTGGGTCCCTCTCAGCTGTGCGGTGCCTTTTTCCGCCTTCACGGTCAGATGCTCCTTTCAGGTAACGCGTAAAGTTAACCTGGACCGCCTCATCAGTGGCTCTCCAACAGACACATTGGCACTGAAATGTTGCTGCATAGTTTTCATTTTGTTGTCCATGCTACGCACAACATCGCCAAACTCTCCAAGACGTCGCAGCATTAGGGTCTGATCTGCACCTACAGGGGTTCCCAGAATAAAATTTCAATTTCAAGGCACAAGTATCTTTAACTATAATTGTTATATGGATATGCATACCCCACTGTCGAAGAAGTTGTGACTTTTACAAAATCTTGTCACTCAATCTTAGGCAAAGTGACAAACAGCTAAGAAAGCAGTGACATGGAATCCGCACTCCCGTTTCAATATGACCGCTAAAGTTTGTTGGATAATAACATTGTGGACACTGAATTTGATGAATTTACTGTTTATCAGACTCCAGATGAGACAAGAAGCTAACGTTAGCTAACGTTAGCGAACGCTGCGGTGATGGTCCCTCTGCCTCCGACTCCCCGCTGCAGGAGACGCTGTATTCCTCCGACACGCTGTATTAACGTTACTCTTTTAAAAACATTTTCCAGGTTACTGGGGGTGCATACCGCTCAAACCAACATGAAAAACATAGCTAGTAATGTTCACTCAGCGTTTAGTTTTTTTGTTAAACTGTGTGTCAAATGAGCGGTGGCGTTAAATCACCGGTTTCAGATAATGGCACCCTACGGTACCGTCTATTTGCTGGATGGTTTCAAGGTAACGGTTGGTAGCTAAAATTAGCAGATAAGCCCGTTGACAGCAACATTATTGTTCATATTTTTGGCACAATGTTTCTGACCGTAGTAGTGGTCATAGTGACTGAAAGTTTGATGTGAGATGCTAAAAAGAAACTATACGCTGTTTTCGGGTAATGTTAATTTTTGACGTTCAACACCAAACTGAAAAGGAAAAATGGAGTGGGCTTTTGCATCTAAACAGTGGAAATGAACATATATACAACCTTTTACTCTCCTCCTGAGTGCTCGGTTTGTTTCAGAGGTGTATTTTTGTTTCTGTTTGTTTACGTGATGCTTGGGCGCATCTACTGACTCAACGATATTTTCAGTGAGTTTCCGAAATCTCGTTTGGTCGTTCCCTATATAGTTCACTATTTAATAAACACTATATAGGGAATTGTGAATGAGGGAACTGTTTTGAACACAGCTGTAGTAGGTTTTTAGAACATCAAAGCATGTAACCTATTTTAGTAGACCCCAAGAGTACAAAAATGACGCTGAAAAATAGTTTAATAGGGGCTCTTTAAGAATAATATAGTGCCTGCTCTTTCCTGCTTTGCATCAAGGTGGAGGGGGGAAATCACTTTTATGATTATTGCATGAGTTGTCCTGTAGTTCCACCAATAGGCCAAATGTCACCTCTGTATACAAATGTTTCTTTGTACCCGGGGGAAAGACTATCAAATAATTTCTCAAATCATGTTTCAGGGTGTGGGTCTGTGCTGAACATTAAAGGAGAGGTGGAGATGGATGCCATTGTGATGGATGGGAAAACACTGGGTAGTGGTGCCGTGTCTGCTGTACGCAACATAGCCAACCCTATCCAGCTAGCAAGACTGGTTATGGACAAGGTATGTACATTTAAATATGGGATGGGCAAGGCATAAAATTGTGAATTGCTGTTTAACGACAAAAACAGATGTGAAAAGTGTATTTTACAATAACTTTGAATGCACCATAAGGTTTACCAGTTTCAAGTCAAAGCACCATTTAGTCTCGTCTGTGTTGTTATACCGCCAACAGCAGTGGCCAAGTCCTTGTTTGTGTCTTTAGCAGCAGACTGTTGTACGTCCCGGTGTTGGAATCCTCTACAGTGAAATACAGTGACACTTTTACACCGTTTAGCTGTCAGCATTTTAACCGTGTTTAATCCAGCTACTAGCGAACAGTAGGCTAACATCAACGTTATCTGCTGCCGAGTGTAACGTTGCTATGTTAACTAGCGTGACATGCAGCAATGCTTCTGTTGCCTCTAACATCTTTTTTGGGGCATTAGAGAGCAGCACAGACATTTAAGTGGCACCGAAATCCGTGTTGTTATTCTGTCCGGTAGACACCAGTGCCGTATTAGCACCGGGGTTCGGTACCCAACCCCGGCTCTAAGCCCCCTATTCTCGGGTAACTCAACTACCAACTGCAGTTGATACGACGGAGCTGTAGCCGGCTCTATCAACTGATTATGATTTTAACATGAACCATTCACGTGAACAGAAAATTGCATTGCCTGTATCTTTATTTATTTATCAGCCTACTTTAAGTAACAGCTACAGTAACAATTTATTTCACTTTATTAATATGGTTAAACTTTGCAATTAATCACAACTTTGCAATAAATCACATGCATTCCGAACTGTGAGTGTTGAACCGTACGGACCACGGATCAACATTACACCACTATTCTTTTCTGATATCCTAGAAATATTCATACAACCTCTTGCCATAATAGCAATATTTCGCACGGTACCGTAGAATCTCTCAACCGTAGGATGTCTCAACCAAAGCGGCAGAAATATGATAGCCTTTGCTACACTCTTGGCTAGAAGACTTGAACTGCTCAAATGGAATTTATTTTGTATAACCTAAAAATTATAAAAAAATACTATGAGAAAAAAACAACTGTGTTTTCCGTGTACAAATAGGTTTTATTATAGTTCAAAGATGTGTTTTATAGACGTGAACTTTGATCTCTAGTTGATCTCCATTTCAGACAGGTCATGCATGTCTGACCGCAGAGGGGGCCAATCAGTTTGCCCGGTCCATGGGTGTCCCTGAGGTGCCTCTAGAGTCCCTCATCACCGACTACTCTCGCATGCGCTGGAAAAAGAACCTGGCACCTGATGCCAACCCTGTGGAGTGCCAAATGTGAGTCATAACCGGATCAGACCAGCTGACCAATCAGTAAACAGATTGAACAGATTGTGACAGGAATTTCGTAAAAAATGGCATGTTTTCCATTTCTGGGTTTGAGGAAGGAGGACAGGAGGGAGGATAATTAGCTGAATGAAAAGCCGCCACAGATTCTCCTGGACATAACTGAATACACTTATGTATTGCCTCCTCATATCTCAGAACCCCCTGAAGTATCAAAGTCAACATTTATTGGAAAGTGGGACATTTCTGGAATTTACTGAGGACACAAATCCACAATGGCAATTTGGATTATGCAGCGGGAGAAGTTTGAGGACCTGGATGTTTGCACAGGTTGTTTTGCTGTTACTCTGGGTCATCATTGGAATTCCTTGCGATTGCTTTAACTCCCAGCTGACTACAGCTGCATTCTCCACAAAAGAGCAAGATACACACTTTTCAGAGCTGAGAGCAATGAGGACCTGATACTCAAAAAAGGTTGTTTTTTTAATAATAAAATAAAGTACAGTAAGTCAAACCTAATTCTATTTTTCCTGTATGTTTTGTTGTGTAGGGGGAAGATGGGCACGGTTGGAGCAGTGGCAGTCGATAGTGAGGGCAACGTAGCCTGTGCAACCTCCACTGGTGGGATGCTGAACAAGATGGAGGGACGGGTGGGCGACACACCCTGCATAGGTCAGTCCTCACACACATATAGAGAGAGAGAGAGAGAGAGAGAGAGAGAGAGAGAGAGGTCTGACAACCGGGACCTTTGACCAGCAGATATTCGGCATGTGTGGTTAATTAGTAAGCAAAACAATGAGCTCTGTGTTTGCCATCAACATACTTTTCAACACTGCTGACACATGTCGCAAAGTGCAACTTTTGATCCTTATGTTGGTGCTTTGCTTTGACTTTTTGTATTATATTGATATATTTTCAAACAAGATATGGGATGAGACAATACAATTTATATTGATAAAGTTTGATGTTGCGTTACATAACCTATTTCTTCCGTGAAGCCGTGCCACTGTTTGCATCTCTCCTCTCTCAAACATTCCGCGTAACCCCGCCCCCACTCTCCTGCTGCGTCTGCCCGGCTCACTCGCTCACAACAGGGTCCAACAATAAGGATTGCCCAATGCCCCAGAGCCAGTAAAAAAGTTACATCGGGCCAGTAAATACAATCCACAGAAGTGGATTCTGGCTGCTTCAGGCCTGTCTAATCTGTCACTATTGATGGCGTAATATAAATAGGATTATACTTTCATGAGTCGGTGTCCAGCCTCACTCTGAAACAGATGTCTGAATTTAACAACAAAGGCTATCTGCTAAAAGATGACTCTGAAAACAAAAAGTTGAAACTACAATTCAGTCATTATCATGATGAAAATCACAAACATTGAACACTGAAACGGAACATTGAAACAAAGAAATTATACCAGTTAAATAGTAATTTACCTAAAAATTATATCCCAGGTAAGTGCAATACTAATTTGCTTAAAAATAATATCCCAGGTAAGTAAAATAGTAATTGGCCATTAGTCTGTTGGACAGAGTGGATCCTCTGCAGGATTCATGTGTGAACCTTTTAATGAATCATCCTTTGTCTGTTGTGTAAACCTCAGAGTGCTATAAGCTGTGGAGTTGATATTTACCGCTGCTACTCTTCCATAATAATGATGGCTTTGAACACTATCAGTATGGAAAATTAGAACAATGTGGCAAGGTTGAATTATACTGTAGCTATGACCAGATTGTCAAAGTGTCAAAGTTTTTTAATGCCTCTACAATGTATTTCTAAAGAAAAGCAGCTTCAGCATTACTCTCCCATCTAGTGAAATGGATGTGTAATTGCATCCCTATACTAACTGGTTTTATTTTCTGACATTAAAGGAAAAACCTGTTGAAAGAACAAAATGTAAATGTCTTAATTATTTTCTGTTATATCCCCCATTTACCACAGTATGATTTAATTTTGATCTTACTGTATTGTCACATCTACACTACAAATAAACAACTTTGTACCTAAAAAAATGAATTAAATTTAACACTAAATTTGCATTTTCTTCTCAAATTGTCACTGCAGGGTGTGGAGGTTATGCTGACAACCAGGTGGGAGCAGTGTCAACTACAGGCCACGGAGAAGCCATCATGAAGGTTATTCTAGCCAGACTCATCCTGTTCCACATGGAGCAAGGTAACACACACACACACATTTTGCTTTTTCCAACGTTTTAAATTGTTAAATTTTTCTAATACACATTTTCAGCGCTTATTTCTACGTCCCGTGAAAACGGGTCAATGTGACCCGAAGTCAACACAAGGGTTAAAGGAGAACTCCAGCCAATTTTTACCTGAATCTTGATCGCTAGATTTTTCCGAGTACTGTCAATAGGGGGGAAAAAAGACCAAAATCGGTGCTAGCAAACTGGAGTTGCTGCAGCTATGGCCAGAGCTCCCAGTTAGCTAAAATGCCAGTTGTGGGGGCATATTTTAAAGAGGGCCTTCCTTTGTGCCTCTTAACAGACACAAAATGCAATTAAAATTTCTGTGCTTCAAGTTGGCCTTGTTAAAGTCTCCTGCGATTATATGAACACCGTCGGGGTGGGCCCGCTGCTGTTCGTTTATGGTGTTCAGCAGGAGAGAGAGCGCCGTGTTTACATTGGCGTTGGGTGGAATATACACAGTGTTTATCTATAATTGTCCCGTTATTACACCAGTTCTCATTTATGTACATACAGATCCCCCCCTCCTCTGCTCTTACCGGAGTCCTCAGTCGGAGCAGAGTGCAACCTGCTAGCTGCATGCTAGCATCGGGTGTCCCCGGGGTAACCCAGGTTTCAGTGATAATCAAAACGCAGCAGTCACGATTTCCAGCAAGTTGCCCCCACAACTGCCATTTTAGCTAACTGGGAGCTCTGGCCATAGCTGCAGCAACTCCAGTTTGCTAGCACCGATTTTGGTCATTTCCTATCGACAGTACTCGGAAAAATCTAGCAATCAAGATTTAGGTAAAAATCGTCCGGAGTTCTCCTTTAACCTCAGGGACACGGGCCTGGATCCCAGTAGACTTGACCCCACAGTCCAGTCGTTTGATTAGAGTACCATACCCGGGCATAGATCGATAAAACGTATGGAGGATAAACATAGAAAGACAAATAGTACTAACAGAAAAGTGTCTTAAATTAGATCAAATATGCCCATTGGAGATTTAGAAATTGGGGCGGCCTCTAGCTCACCCAGTAAGAACGTTTTGCCCCCATGTTGTTGAGTCCTGCAGCGGCGTGGGTTAGAATCCGGCCTGCTGCCCTTTGCTGTGTGTCATCTCCCATCTCTCTCCCCCTTTCATGTCTATCCACTGTCTCTGATACTAATAAAGGGAAAAGCCCCCAAAAAAATATTTACAAAAAAAAGTGGATAGAAATTAAATAATACATATTTGAGTAACCTTAACCTACCAAGAGTTATACAAAAAATACTAAATTAAAAAAAAATTACTGCAGAGGAAATCAAACAACAAATACAGGGACTGAAAGCATGAAAATCTACAGGAGATGAAAACAATTCGTATGCAAATAACTCCTTTACTATTACAATAATTGTATAATGCATTAGAGGGGAATAGGCATATACATGGCGATCCTCTATAATGTTGCACTGTTGGGCACTCTCAAATCCACCTCTATGCAGACGACACCATCCTGTACACATCCGGCCCCTCAGTGGATAATGTGCTATCAAATCTCCAGGAGAGCTTCAATGCCATTCAGCTCTCCTTCCGAAACCTCCAATTACTTCTAAACTCTGGCAAAACCAAGTTCATGCTTTTCAATCGATCACTGCCCACCCCTACCCATCCGATTAGCATTGCCACACTCAATGGGTTGGAATTAGAAATTGTGGCAGTGTACAAATACCAGGTGTCTGGTTAGAAAGTTCCCTCTCCTTCCAGCAACGCATAAACCACCTCCAATCTAAAGTTAAGTCTAGGATAGTTATCTATTCCGCAACAGGGCCTCCTTCACTCACACTTCCAAACTTGCTTTGGTGAAAATTACAATTTAACCAATTCTCGATTTCAGTAATGTTATTTACAGAACTCCCTCAAACTCTCCTGAAAAAACTGGATGTTGTATACTACAGTGCCATACATTTTGTGACCAGATTCCCTTATAACGCCCACCACTGCAACCTCTGTGCATTAGTTGGCTGGCCACACGCCTAACTCACTGGTACCAACTCATTTACAAGTCCGTGCTAAGCAAAGTCCCGCTGTAACTAAGCTCACTGATCACAATAGCCTTACCTTCGCTCAAGCAGTTACATCTCCTTGGTCACCCCAAAAGCACACACCTCCTTTGGCCACCACTTGTTCCAGTTCTCAGCTGCAAATGACTGGAATGTAGGGCTGGGTGATATGGAGGAAATCAAATATGACGATATTTTTGTCCCAATACCTCGATATTGATATTGCGGCGATATTGTAGGGTTGACATTTGGTGCTTTAACAAAAATATTCACACAAAGAGATTTGTGGTAAATAATCATCAATAATGTGTATTTAATGGCTAAGAGGCTAAAGACAAATGATAGAACATTCAGGTAAGGACATCACTTTCCTGTAATGCAGCCTTTAAAAACACCTTATGCCATATTACCATGTTACGATATCCAAAATCTGAGACGATATCTAGTCTCCTATCACGATATCGATATAATATCGATATATTGCCCAGCCCTACTGGAATGAATTACAAAAAACCCTGAAACTCAAAACCCTTATCCCACTAACTAACTTTAAAGCATGTCTGACTAAGCTCCTTTCCGATCACTGTACGTGCTAATTGTTCTCCATCATTCATGCATTGTTTTTATACACCCTATCCCACTGTCTCTGTCATGCCCCTTTGCACATTTGCGCATATCTGTTTATGCGCTTTTGCACTTTGCATCTGCCCTGGCATGCAAAACTGTATTACCTCCCCACCATTGTTGCAATATCTTGTTGTCATACAATTTTTGCACATCTACTACACATTTCTACACCTACTTCACTATTTAGACCACAACCTGCACTAACTGCCTACTTAATCTGTACTTATGTAGCCTATTGTATTGTTTTCTTGTACTATATTGAATGTGAAACTGTATATTGTCTTGTACGCTTATGCTTTTCTTGGCCAGGTCACCGTTGCAAATGAGAACCTGTTCTCAATGGCCTACCTGGTTAAATAAAGTTTAAAATAAAAAATAACAGTAACAATCATCTATAAAGAAGGGAAGGATGCTACAAGTGTTCCTTATACAGGCCCATATAACTGCTTAACACTGACTATAAAATATTATCAGCAATATTAGTCAATAAACTTAAAGGTCATAATTACAGAAATAATTGACAGATCAGTGTGGCTTTATTCCAGGAATGCTTCTGACAAGGCAAGTTATTTGTATAGCATAATTCATACACGGCACAAGGCAGCTCAAAGTGCTTTACAGAAGTATAGAAACACATTGTAAACATAAGTACATTCAAGAAACAAAGCACGATTACACAGACAATTTTAGGTGAACAATACAAAAACTGATTATGCTCAAAAGCAAAATCAAGATTTTTTGTTAATAACATTTGATGCGGAGAAGGCTTTTGATTTAGTGAGTTGGCCTTTCATGTTTAGGAGCCCAACAGTGTTGGCTTCGACAAGAAATTTGAACTATGGTTACAAGCAATTTACAGCAATCCAATTTCCAAAGTACAAACGAATGGCACACGGTCAAGAAGATTTACAATACAAAGAGGAACCAGGCTGATTTGATTTGCTATACTGTTTATATTGAAGTGTTTGCAGTAGCAGTTAGACAAAATGTAGATATAAAAGGTATACAGTTAGGAAAAGAAATGCACAAATTAGCACTTTACGTGGAAAATATAATAATGTACTGTATCTTACATCACCAGAGAAATCAGTGCATAAACTAATGAAAAGTCTCAGGATATAAATAAAATAATAACAAATGTAAAGCCCTAACAATAGGAAACTACTATTTAAGACTACTATTGAAAGCGAGTAGCTGTCAGCGAGTAGAGATGCAAAGGCATTTCTCAACGCAGCCTGAAATTTGCATATACACAGAGAAGGTGATTTGTTCTCAGTCAGTGTTGCTGCAGTGACTTGGTTGCCCACTGACATTTTGATGACACTTCTTTACTGATTTATAATCTAATGTCTTCTCTCCTCTGTTCTCAGGTCAGTCAGTAGAGGCTGCCAGTGATTTAGGTCTGGCCTACATGAAGTCCAGAGTAGATGGGCTGGGTGGGGTGGTGACAGTGGACCCTCAGGGCCAATGGGCCGCTCGCTTCTCCAGTCTGCAGATGGCCTGGGCTGCAGCCCAGAAAGATACCCTGCACTATGGTCTGTACACTGGGGAACACTTCACCCAGAGCATCGATGACCCACTCTGATATAACCCAAATAGGTTTCATATTTGTAAGCTTAGATTTTGCACTGAATCAAGAATAGTAATACTACTTGATACTCATACAAATATTGGTAAATACAATTTAAGGTGTTCTGATGGTTAAACATTTTAGTATTGATTTATATTATTAATATTTTTGTAATTGTATTGATTGTGTTATAGAACTTAGTGAAGAAAACATACAGACAGGCTCAACTGATTAGTTAGCCCCCATTATGAAATCATATCCAGCACCAGACATATATCTGCGTTTTGCCTATCGAGTCCGCCACTGGCATTTCAGGGTGCTCCCATTTGGGTTCTCCCGATCTCCGAGGGTGTTCACCAGATGCATGGCGGCAGCCCTTACACTATGGCTGGGCGATATGCCCTAAAAATAAAATCCCAGATTTTTTCCAAAAAAAATCCGATTTAAGATGTAATCGATTTTTTTCTCCCTCTATTTAAAATCCCTCTGCAGATGACAAAGAAATGGTTCAAAACAAGTTTTATTTAGTTTTGACTCATACACACACGCACACACTTGTATACCATTATGAATAATCATAATACCATTATGAATAATCATAATGGTATACATGCCCCATGCATGTATACTATTATGATTATTCATGCCAATTTTGTGGAAATATAAATTTTTTCCTTACCAGTTTTGGGGGGGGGGTATATATTCAACAACAACAAAACGGATGCGTGAGATAAAGCTGTTTTCACACATACAGGTAATTCACTTCTCGTTCCTCGCTAAAAGTTCAAATAATTTTAATGTTATTGCGCAACCTTGCCCCTATTTTCACCTGTTGCTGAGTAACGTACGTTAACATCCCATGGTCTCTTGAATGTAGCATACCTGTAGCAAGCTGGTAGCAAGCTCCTTCGTAGCGATAAAAACAAACGTCGAAGCGGAGCTCCTTGCCACAGAGCGGCGATTGCTAGTTTAAGCCGCTACAGACCTCCGTCACAGCTCAGTTGTATCAGCGGCATTTAGTAGATGTGTTGAGCCGCAAAAGAGTTCCTCAACACCGCCTCTGGTGCCCCGCATGGTGCTCCTTCAGGTCAGCGGTAGCTGGTGGTTTAGTTACCGAGAATAGGTGACTCTCAGCCGGGGACAGAACCGCGAGCTGCCGGTCATTTCGGTGGAGATTACGGTTAAGTAAGTAATGAAACGACTGGTTAAGAAAATAATTAATGTTAGTCTCTGTCGCTGCCATGTTGTTTGTGTATCTCTATGGCAAACACGCGGGCGGAGGGATGAGCCCGTTCGGAGCTACGGGAGCCCAGAGGGGAGCGTCAGCGGATGTTAAGGAGAAAATTGATTTTTCATTTAAACAAATCCACGTCCGCTACACATTTGAGTTAATCGATAAAATTGATTTATCGCCCAGCCCTACCTTGCACCTCTGCAGTCTTCTGGGCATGAAGATCCTGCCGTACCTGGAAGGCCAAGCTGGGCTTAAAGGTAAACCTAGACAAAAGTTGCCTAAACCCCTCTCAGACCACAACTTTCATTGGTGTGGCCTTAGACACGACAACCATGAGGGCCCGTCTGTCCCCTCTCCATGTGGAAAATATTATCCACTTACTTGCCCTCTTCCAAATGGGGGTATTATTGCCCTACGTCATGTTCCTAGATCTCTTGGGCAACATCAGTGTCGACAGTTGTCCCTGCAGAGGTGGCTGAACAGCTTCCACGTGGACGCCAAGTGGCACAGACACCGGAAGCTCAAGGTTTCACAGCAGTGCTTTCTCGGCCTGGCTACATGGAGGGGCATCCCTATGGACTCTGCCCCATCCAGATAAAAGATTGTCACCACAGATGCATGCCTTCAGGGTGGGGCTCAGTGTGGCAGAGTAGGACAGTTCAAGGACATTGCTCTGTGCAAGACCGCACCAAACACATCCATGTTCTGGAGCTGCAAGTGGGGCACCAAGTTCTCAAGCACTTACTGCTGTACCTGAGAGGAAGTCAGGTGCTTGTACGGTCAGACAACATTTTCGACCATCTTCCATATCAACCACCAGGGTGGCACCAATTACGCACGGCTGCCACAGGTGTCCCAGGACCTCCTGACGTGGGCAGCTCCCCGTCTGCCCAGCCTGCGAGCAATGTATCTACTGGGAGACCAAAACCAGGTGGCAGACTTCCACCCCCGTCACAAGCCTATTCCAGGGGAGTGACGCCTCCACCCAGAGGTGGTGCGTGCAATCTGGGACCTCTTTGGCAGAGCAGAGGTGGATCTCTTTACCTCAGAGACATCGACCAACTGCCCCCTTTGGTTCTCCCTGACAGAGATGACCAGCCCGAGGCCAGGATGCACTGGCTCACCCTTGGTCCGAGGGTCTGCTGTATGCCTTTCCACCGCTTCCTCTGATTTGGTTGACACTTAGAGAGTCATTCCGGTCACAGGATGTTACTGGTGGCCCCCCTTCTGGTCAGCCAGAACATGGTTCTCTCTGATCCACAGACTTTGTTACATCGTGCCGGAGCGCCTCCCAGACAGGAAAAACTACTGATGTCCCTCTTCCTGACAGACAAGGGAGGGAACAAGCCAGAAATTGTGGGCCCAGTACAGGCCCTGGGAGCCTATATTGCAGCTACCACAGGCATTTGGCGGTCAGAACAGCTGTTCCTCTGCTATGATGGCCCGAATTAAGGTTGTGCTTTCTTGGAGAGAGCTCCCACTGGGTTGTGGATGGCATTAGCCATGCATATGGGATGAGTAACCATCCCCTGCTATCTGGCATGAGGTGCCACTCTACTAGGAGTGTTTCCACATCATGGGCTTCCCTGAGAGATGTATCCCCTGGAGAACATTTGTGCAGCTGCATCATGAGCATCACTGGGCACATTCTCCAGGTTCAGTAGGGTCAATCTTGCCATTACCCATCTACTGGGGGTGGTCCTCCTTCCACGGTCCCCTTAATCTCCTCAATGAGGTGGGTATTCAGGATTCCTCGTGACTCTGCTGGTATAAGTCATTCAGTGCTTTAAACACCGCCTCTGGTGGTCAACAGGGATGAAATGGAACGAAAGTTATAAATGTAACTATGGTCTGTGAACCCCGAATGACCGCCATAGCGCTCTATCACTCAGAATCCTTGTGATCCCGTGAGAGGATTCTGTAGGAACAGTTCCCCTGATGACACCAGAAGATATAGTCTCTCTCGGTTCATCCAGAGGTCACAAGTGGCATTGTTGGTATACGTACTCAATACTCAAAGGGAATAGTCGGTGCACTGTTGATGGCGGCCATTCAGGATTCATAGAACTGTAGATACATTCGTAACTCGTTTTACACACTGGAGTTTTCCTTTCAGCTTTAAATGATCCCAAATTTGGACACTTTCTGTCACGCGACTATTTTCTCTCTCTTCTTCCATTTTGCAATACCTGTACACACAATCGTCAGTTTGCGTAAGAAAAACTGCATCAATGTTTTTTTAGTAATCAGATTACTCGAGTTACTTAAAGAATCGTTTCAGCCCTAATCTGTTCAGAATTAATTTGGCACATAGATGACATTTGATATGATTTAGTAAATTTCTGTGTTGTATCTTAGATTTTTAAACTTTAGCCAAATATAGAGTATAGAGTATTTCCAAATCAAATGAAATATAAGTATTTTATGTGTGTGATTATCAAATTACCTCATAACAAAAAGGCATTATATAATTAAATGTATTTAATAACTAGATAATATAGAATATAATAAGAATCCATGTGATTTTTCTGTAGTAGTGTTGTACTGTAACATGGCCATCACTCCAACGTTTGTACCAGAGCCAGTATTTGTGAAGTGCTGCTGATCAGATGATGATTGTCAATGCTGTGTGTTAGGAAAACACTGATTCTTGACAATAAATGCCTTTGATCCCAGACCATTGTCAGTTTCATGCTTCATTTACCCATAGTCTGTGTGTAGAGGTGCACTGATGTGTTGATCTCTGACTGTATGTGTTACCCTTTTGGATCCACTAGATGGGGCTGTTGAAATACAAGTCAGCACTGAAACACAACACGCAGGTTGCATGACTTTTCTTGAAGAATTTCTCTTTCTCTCAGCCCTGAGACATTTTGTTTTGTTCTTTTGCTTTATATTAAAACATTTAAAAAAAACTTTGAACTTGATTAACATTTACACTGAATGCCTTGATAAAGGTCTTAAGGTATCTTCGATGGGAATAGATGTGTTTGCACACAGTCCTTTACAGCTTCAGCCTCTGGCACAGCTGCATTTTTGACCGGTCTTAGGCCTTTTTTTCAGTTGAGTCAGGTCAAAACACAACTTAGCCAGAATGCATTGTCATTTGACACTTTGTATCCAGTGGTGGCAGCAGTATGTGATCGGGTTCATCTTTGCTGTGCAATGTTATAAATAAACTCTTGTTACTATTTATAGTTTGTCCTTAAGCTAAACACACAGCAAGCTGAGCATAAAATGATGTGTGTTCCCCTTTTTTCTCTTCCCTCCATCCTCCCTCTGTCTCTCCCTTCCTGCTTCTTTCTGTCCGTCCTTATCCATCCTTCCAGCAGTTCCCAGCTCGCACCACACACACACACACAGACCACTTCTTCATGCTGAAAAACAATCTGAATGGAGCCTGAGGTTTACCACGTAGCCCTGCACATGTATGGCTATAGGGTGACATTTACAGTATGTCAGTGTACAACATTTTTGTTATAGGCTCACTGTAAGTTCATAGTGGATTGTAAAATCAGCTCACAGATTTGTATTTCAGCACCATGGTCAGCTCACTGAGCTGCAGTGCTATTACAATGTACTGAGAGGAGGAGTAGCTGCAAGTCTGGAGCCAGTAGCACGTTGGGAGAATATCTCTGTCTGCGTGTGTGTGTGTGTGTGAGTGTGTGTGTGTCCGGCTGTCTATCATTCGAATATCTCGAGAACCGTTCATCGGATCTGCTTCACACTTGACAGGTGTATTCCTGGTTAACCAGTGCAGTGAATTTGTTGCAATTTGTAAATGTGACACGTTCAGTATTAATAAACTGAATAAAACAAAACAGAACTGACCCGCCTGAGCAAAAGACGTCCCATGCAGCACGCTGTCGTACAAAAGTAAAAATGGAGGCCAATGAAGTCAGCCGCAAGCCGTCTGCACGGGGCTACCGGAGACTATTTAGACCTCTGCTGTGTATTTCATATAGATTGTAAAAATAATGCAACATAGCATCCGTGACGTCAGACATTGGTTTGTGGACTGCCGTTTTGAAGCCTCGAGTTTGGCAATTTGAATGTCGCCATCTTGTTTTTTTTGGAATCTGACGTGGCCATTTTTGACAAGAGGGTGCAGTTGGGGAGGATGACACCGCAAAGCCATTGTTAATGGTCGCAATGGTGCTGCGCTAAGATAAACGCTAAAGGGGGAAAGTTTTCAACCCTCTGCGGACTTTCCCTTAAGTTCACAGTTTACGCTAGCGGTACCTAGGTAGCTTGATTGGCAGAACACTAAACTAAATATTTGTAGGCGACCAAAGTGAATGAAGTGAAAACACAGTGAGTGGGTCAAAGTTTAAGATAAAAACACGGACAACACCCCAAAAACAAGTTCACAGCTATTTTAATGCACACACTGCCATGGATACACATTGCTCATGCCGTGTTCACACCAGGGCAAAATAAAATACTTGCATTGCGCCATTTGCTTGAGTTTCGGTATCATATTTGGATCTTTGGGTTTACTCGCGTTACCCGCCGGTGTAGGGCTGTAGCCACCAACAACATTTCTTTACGTCATCAATATGGCCAAAATAACCACTATTGCTGCTTTGTGTCTGTTGTGAAAGTCCCAGATACGTCGGAAAACCAAACGGTGTGATGTCTGGATTAATAATATCTGGTGGAGCAAAAAGCACAGTAATGTTTACTGCCTTCTCCATGAAGTAAACATTATGTCTGGATGACTGCCACTTCCAGCGCTACTTGAGGTTCACATTTGGCTGTTTTCAATTGCACGGTCCACGTAGAGTCTAAAGATACTATGTTACACAGGCTCTGTATTCTGCAGACCACTCTACCTCTGTCTCCTTTTAAAAACTCACTCGCCCCTCCCCTCCATGAAGTACAGCTGAGGTGACAGTGCGTACAAGCTATATCCCAACATAGGGTCTACTGCACAGCGAACTCCAAAAACCAGCGATGAAAAAAGTAGGCCTATCTAAATATCTGTGTGAATGCGTGCAAATGAACTAAAATGTTATTTATATAGTCCAACCAATGTAAATTATATATTATTAGCAATACATGCATAATCAAAATGTCTGTTAAAACAAGGAGCTTGACGTACCAGGATCAGTTGTATGTATGCTTATTTATAACAACAAGTAGATTAAGTGTTCATAAACTGCATCACGACCAAAAAAAGGCCTAATTGCCACAAAGTAACAGACTATGCAAAATCTTTCTTTTCCGACAGTATGTGACAAATTCTAGTTAGAGTATTTGTTTCTTTATAATAGGCATACATAAATCACAATCATACTAGGCTAAATATAGGCTACCATCTGGGCCTGCACGGAGGCGGCAGGAAAAAGACACAGAGATCTTTCATTTTATTGTCATCGCAGTTTTAAAGCTTTGCCACCAGGGGGTGCTCCTAACTCAAATAAATGAGCTAGCCTGAATAATATGTTCAGATGTAACAAGGCTTAAAGATAAGGGTTTATGGTAGCTGATAAATGAGGTGGTTACACAGTATTCTGTTAACTATATTATGCTTTTTAAAACCAATAGTTGGAATGGTTTGACGAGACTTGTCGTCACCTGCAGTCACACATATTCCCAGACTTTCTTCTCTTAATTCAGGAGCGTCAAACTAATTTTCCCAGAGGACCATACTGGAAAAAGAGAATCCCACTGAGGGCCAGACATGGAGAGTTTATTGACGTGCTTTTGTTACTGCATGTGTAAGAAATAAAAATAATCAGTCAAGCTGGCTGTGCTGTATGAGGATACAAATTATAGTTGAATAGTATTGTGTGTTTAGTGTGTTTAGTGGAAGAGCACTGTGACAGCTTAGTCAGGCAAAATGAGAAAAGGATACTGTTGTCAGAAAGCAGCAATGTATGACTGTGGTCAGAAAGCAACAAGAGTGCAGCAACATCAGTTTGACCATGAGAATAAGTTACTCCTCAACCTGTGACAGGCAACAGCAGCGCATTGTTCTCTCTGACCATCAGCATAGTTAAAGTCTGCCTAACAGCTGATGAGAGGACGTGTGCCAAAAGACTGGGACCAGTCTGTGCACCAACCAGGGGACGCCAAGTCTAAACCACGGTACTCCTCCAACTTTAAATAAACAAATCAAAATGCTCTTAGAGACTGATATATGAATTCATGTATAAGCCAGAAAATTCAGTCTGATGAGAGAAGCCCGTGTGCCTGCTCAACTCGGACCCGTGTACACGTTTATGCTCTTATGATTTTACTTAAATAAATACTTGTTAAACTTTTAAGTCCTCTCCTTGCCTACTTAGTGGATTTTGAAACGCACACGTCACTTTTTTTTTTACATTTTGGTAGCCTTTTTCCTCATTTTTGTTGTTTTTGTTCCAACGTTTTTGTGACTTTCTCAGACATTTGTCACCTTTTTGTAAATTTGTTGCTTTTTCTGACATTTTTGTACACTTTTATTTGCATTTTTGTTGACATGAAGCCCCACAAAAGTCATCAAAAGAGTTCCTTAGCCATCACAGAATTTAGCAAATCAAGAAAAACATTTTTTTAACAACAACTTGTTTCACAGCCTGAATATGAAAACTCTCTGCTTCTGTGGGAATTTCTGAGTCTCAGAGTCGGCAAATCTGCCATATTGTGCTTTGAATGTCAGGCAATTGCAGTTTAAAAAACACTTTCCTGTGTTTTTGGTTTGGCGTACAATTAGGCAGGCCAAAATGTATTGTGAACCTAAATTGATATACGGGCCGGATTTGGCCCGCGGGCCTTGAGTTTGACACGTTTCTTAATTATTGACTGGTTGCCTGTAGCCTATGCAATGTTTCACTTTAAGTTGATACTGTGCTTTAGGCTATTTGGATGGATTGGCATTGGTTGCATCAAGCAACCCAAAATTAAAACAGAATTTAGGTAATTTTGACAAATAAAGAGGTAAGCCCATTTTAAAATTTGAACTAAAAACAATCAGTGTTGTATAACTGGAGTAAGACTGCATAGCCTTCTACTACTATTATGACTGATAATAATAATAATAATAATAATAATAATAATAATAATAATAATAATAATAATAATAATAATAATAATAATAAAAAAGTAAAATCTTAAACCATGGTATAATAAAATGTTTTGACATTTTCCTTAAATTGATTTTTTCCATTTGTATAAAAAAGACTTAAAAACATTGAATTTGACATTCCTCAGTGAAAGCCACCCTATTAAATGTGACGTTAGGCTATTTTACAAATGAGATTAAAGAAAATGTTTGATCATGCATACATCTCATTTTATTAAATCATCATTTATATAATTTATAAGACATACTGTAAGTTGAATGTAGTCTGCTGCATGAAATTAAGTGTTTATTTTGAAAGTGTGATTGTCATATCCTGGAAGAGATGTTGCTTTTTCTGACATTTTTGTACACTTTTATTTGCATTTTTGTTGACATGAAGCCCCACAAAAGTCATCAAAAGAGTTCCTTAGCCATCACAGAATTTAGCAAATCAAGAAAAACATTTTTTTAACAACAACTTGTTTCACAGCCTGAATATGAAAACTCTCTGCTTCTGTGGGAATTTCTGAGTCTCAGAGTCGGCAAATCTGCCATATTGTGCTTTGAATGTCAGGCAATTGCAGTTTAAAAAACACTTTCCTGTGTTTTTGGTTTGGCGTACAATTAGGCAGGCCAAAATGTATTGTGAACCTAAATTGATATACGGGCCGGATTTGGCCCGCGGGCCTTGAGTTTGACACGTTTCTTAATTATTGACTGGTTGCCTGTAGCCTATGCAATGTTTCACTTTAAGTTGATACTGTGCTTTAGGCTATTTGGATGGATTGGCATTGGTTGCATCAAGCAACCCAAAATTAAAACAGAATTTAGGTAATTTTGACAAATAAAGAGGTAAGCCCATTTTAAAATTTGAACTAAAAACAATCAGTGTTGTATAACTGGAGTAAGACTGCATAGCCTTCTACTACTATTATGACTGATAATAATAATAATAATAATAATAATAATAATAATAATAATAATAATAATAATAATAATAATAATAATAATAAAAAAGTAAAATCTTAAACCATGGTATAATAAAATGTTTTGACATTTTCCTTAAATTGATTTTTCCATTTGTATAAAAAGACTTAAAAACATTGAATTTGACATTCCTCAGTGAAAGCCACCCTATTAAATGTGACGTTAGGCTATTTTACAAATGAGATTAAAGAAAATGTTTGATCATGCATACATCTCATTTTATTAAATCATCATTTATATAATTTATAAGACATACTGTAAGTTGAATGTAGTCTGCTGCATGAAATTAAGTGTTTATTTTGAAAGTGTGATTGTCATATCCTGGAAGAGATGTTGCTTTTTCTGAGCTTTATGACCATGGGTGTATAAAAAGACCGTTTAGACCATGGATGTATTATAAGACCTTGTGTTATTTTGGTACATAGCCCCTCAGTTTCTACTACTACATCTCAGAGGCAAGTATTGTACTTTTTATTTTTTATTTTATACAATTGTTTATACCCTTCATGACCAGTGAAAAGAAATCTCAAAATTTGAAGATTTTGAATTTGAATGTTTCTGACAGACTGAAGGATGAAGTGTTTTTCTGAGCATCAGATTACATGAACCTTACACATGCAACATGCAAAATGCAACATACACTTTAAAGCAGAAGTAATATTAATCCAACAACATCATATATAATAGTTAAACACTGTCAGGGAACATTTTACTGCACAGTGAGTACTTTTAAACTGTTGATACTTTCCTTAAGGGGACACACGACAGGTGAACGGGGGAAATGTTTTAACTACAATATATCACCATGAAACTTCCCCAGTTGATTACTGACAATAAGATAATATTTTTTCTGTATTACAAGTTTTCTGAAATGTTGTTGATATATGCAAATAGTGCTTTATATGGTTAAATATGTGCTAATTGGCATACATTTCCAGAACAGAATTGTGAACTTTGGATAAAGCCAGGTTCAAAATTCTTTCGCATTTCATTTTGTTGACATATTAGAGTCAAAGGGGAGGGGATTTTGGAAATCTCTTTTTATCACTCCATAAATCAGAAGATACTGTAAACAGTCATACCAACAAAAAAAAATCTATGTTTGCCATGTTTTAAGGTGTACAATGTTACATATATTCAGCTATGAATGACATATGAACAAAGCCCTCAGTAAAAACCATCACGATGTAGACAGGAATGAGAGTGGAACGTCTGGTGTATGTAAGTGCTACTGAAGTGGAGATTTTTGGCTCAGAGTCTGAGAAAAACCCATTTTGAGAATACAGCCTTTAAAGATATGGATTGGAAGACACTACAGGTGAATAGGGTAAAACATTTTAACTCACAGATATCAACGTGAAACGTTCCCAGTTGATTCCTTACATTATGACAATTATTTTTTGTATTACAAGTTTTTTTGAAATTCTAATTTTCAAATATGCAAATGAGGCATTATCTAATGTTAACTTTTTTGTGATGTTTTAGGAAAATTCGACAGGCACAGATAGACAAAGTGGAGTACAATGATAACCTAAATGTGTATTTGATAATTTTCTTCCACTAGTCTGAAAGAAAAAATGTTATGGAAGCAAAATAGCCCCAAACGTTAAAATGGAAATATTTTGTTTTTGCCTGTAGTGTCTTCCCCCCTTTTGAATGCAGGACTTTTATTGTAGTGGTATTAGTACTTTTAGAATCTGAATACCTGTTTCACCACTGGATATTTACTCAGATGTAGCCTCAGTAATACTAGAAGGGGTGAGACAAAACAAGAGAGGGTGTTTTTCTCAGAATTTTAAGTTATTCATCACAAAATGAAAAATTGCTGAATATGCAAATAGCTAATGCAAGGCGAGTTTATGTACAGAATACATTTAAAGTACTTCCTACATTGCATTAAAAAAGAAATACTGAATAAAATGCCATATTGAAAATTAAAATGGAGTATATAATATGGATAGAGATTAAGTTTTAGTCAAAGGCAGTAGAGAGCATAAAGGTTTTTAATCTGAATTTAAAGCTAGTCAAATGATATCTTCTGGAAGTGTTCCAGCTTTGTGATGCATGCATAAGGAGCCCTTGAGCAAGGCCCTTAACCCCAACAACCGCTCCAGTGGAGGGGCTCAGAGGCCAGCAGATCAATATGTGGTTGTACCCCTAATTAAACAACACCTCTGTTCCTTGGACTCCTCCATCCAGTTGAGCCTAAGAAACCTTGGTGTTTTGTTTGACCAATCGATGTCTCTGGATGGTCATTCTAGACAGTTGGTCAGAAACTGTTTCTATCATTTGAGAAATATCTCTAAATTGAGAACAGTTTTGCCCAAAGATACCATGGAGATGATCATTCATGCTTTTATTTCTTCACGGTTAGATTATTGTAATTCCCTTTTTACTTGTTTTAACAAATTCTCTCTGAGCCGTCTCCAATTGGTGCAAAATGCAGCAGCAAGGCTTTTAACAGGAACAAACAGAAGGGCACACATTACTCCGATTTTATTTACTCTCCACTGGCTTCCTGTAAAATACAGAATTGATTTTAAAATTTTAGTTTTAACTTTTAGAGCCCTACGTGGACAGACGCCTCAATATATCGGAGACATGTTGACCCCTCACTATTCTTTTCGCACTCTTCGTTCCTCGGGTCAAAATCTCTTAATGGTTCCTAAAACCCGTCTTAAAACTCGGGGTGACCGCTCTTTCCAGGCAGTTGCTCCCAAATTGTGGAACGCCCTGCCCCTGTCGCTGCGTGTGGCCGATTCTATTGTTTCTTTTAAAAAACAGCTGAAGACACTACTATTCAGACAAGCTTTCAGTTGACTGAGCTATCATTTTTTATGTTTTGTATGATGTTTTTCAAATTGTTTTATTCATTGCTTGTGAAGCACTTTGTGATTTTATCTGTGATAGGTGCTATATAAATAAAGCTTACTTACTTACTTACTTACTTACTTACTTACTTACTTACTGGGCAGCTTCCAGGTGTGAATGTGTAACTCTGAATGTGCTCAGGATGTTCCAACAAAAGAGATCATTGATTGATGGATGGATGGATGGATGGATGGATGGATGGATGGATGGATGGATGGATGGATGGATGGATGGATGGATGTGTAACCCGGTTAAAAAAGCATGAGGTGATGGGTGATGTTTGTAGTATCATTTAAAAAACAGAGCATATAAATAGTGTGATTAAAAAGGTTAAATTCATTTAAAAAGTTATGATAAAAATTTTAAAAGCAGTTTAAAAATGATTATAATTATTGTTTTATGTAAAAGATAATGTATTTCTGAAACCTGTCTAAACCAGCATTTATGGGGTTAATGACGATCGCCAGAAAGTCAGGTCACCGGTTGTTTTGTTTTCAACACAGACAGAGGAACGAGAGTGAAGAAAAAGAGTGAGCGTGACACAGAGATTTTCTGAGTTAATTTGTGAAGTAGCTAATAGTAATAGTTTTGAACAGAGTTCAGAGTGAGATTTTGGCGGCAGGGGGTTGGGTGGGGTTGGGGGTCTGATCTGATAAACGACACATAAATTCGTACAAATAAAAAAAATGTTTATTTAATTCAGCATTTCTTTGTGCTGGATAAAATATAATGAAATAGCCTAGGCCAAAGGTTTTCATAATGGGGGCCAGGAGGTTGTGCAGTAAAAATAAAAGGAAAGAGAAAACTAAAAATATTCCAAATTATTATGGGCATTTTTATAAAAGTATTATGGGTAGGCCTATTATAAAATGGGTATCTTTATAAAAATATAAAACTGTCAGAGTAGCCCTGCAGCTGATTCAACATGTAGCTATAATAATAATAATAATAATAATAATAATAATAATAATATTAATAATAGGCGCAAAAGCTGTGTTTCCTCTATGTTGATTTCTGCTACCACAGTATCAGAAATAGGGCAGACGCACAACAGGGTTTCCTCTATGTACATGTAGCATTTAAAGTCATAATAACATGACTCTACAGAGCCGTGTGCTCTACTGCAGGGGTCTTCAACATTTTGAAAGCAAAGGACCCCTTAACTGAAAGAGAGATGGCACAGGGACCCCCTACTACATATATTGTATAAAAGTAAGTTGCATATTATTAAACTGGGCCTACCATAACCTGTAGGGCGCTAGAGCCTTTTTTGCCAAGCTATTCTAATAGCCTAATAATTGGTGGCATGCTTTTATAAATCTTATTTTCATGTTAAACATACATGTGGCAAAGTTAATCCTTAGGATTAACTGTATATGTGGATGGCCTTAGTGACTACCTCTCCTATAGGCCAGATAGCCTATCATCAGTGGGGATATATATTTTCTAATACTTTTTAATTTTGAAAAAAACTTTTGAAAATTAACAATAATTTGGAGGCCCCCCTGCTTTGATTCTGAGGACCCCCCGTGGAAGATCCCTGCTCTACTGAACTCAAGCGAACTGTCATCCTCTCTCGCCCCTCAACTGGAACAGTGACAGGACGTCATCACTCGCAAAGTCATGGCAACCAGATAAACAACAGGGCGAGTACACCGGAGTACACCTTATATACTGTCTATGGAGTATACTTGTCACTCAATCTCAGGCAAAGTCACAAACAGTGACGAAAGCCGCAACTTAAAATCCGCACTCACTCAGCCGGTGCGTGGCAGGCACTAGCAGCGCCAGGATTTAGGTGGGCCTCCAGAAAACTGGATGGGCCAGTTAAAATAAGCCAGGTCGAAAACAACGATAAACCCCTCAACCAGTTCAACTGAGGGAGTGATGTAATATAAATAAAAGGTTGGAAAAAACATTTCATGTGTGTACTAAAAAAAAAGAGAGATCCAAGATAAAATTTAAAACTGAGTTGATCAGGGTTAAAACACATTTGATAAATATCTTAAAAGAAGCCAAAAGCCCTGCCCTCATCAATATAAATACCCATCAGTTACCCCTTTAATACAGCCAGAAACACGAGATATGTTGAACAGTTAGCAGACTATCTATCTATCTATCATCTATCTAATAAAGCGAAACGTAGTATCTGTATGTGTGTCCGTGTTTGGGGGGAAGGTAACCTGCACGTCACACGATGCAGACGCCACATGCAGAACGCTTAACAACAGCTGAACCGGGCAGACACAGCAGTTTTCATCAGACTCACCCTGGGTCGGGTTAATGAAGTCTACTGCTGACTTACAACACTAATAACATTACCGTCGTCAAAGTACCCCTGCAAATCAAATCCAAAATCATTTTTTTGGATAAATAGTGCATAAATGCAGTGACAATCGCAGTAAACTAGGCTTGACGTAAATTGATAATTTGTGTTAATTGATCTTGATGCGTGGCATATCTTCACAGCCTTTTGACAATCAGCTGATTGAGGTAGTGATTGGTTCAGCTGGTGTATAAAAGCCAGGAGCTGTCATTCAGTTAGTTACCTTTTGGTTTGTAGCCATGCGGTTTTTGACCGCTGTTTCGTGCACGAAACAGAACAGAACGTGATTGAGTTGAAGTTGATTTTTGTTACATCCTTATATTTACTGCTTGTACGCTGTCTGGTAAGGACAGTTCATTTATTCTGTCGAAAAGACAAAATCACATATCACATTGAGGTTTGAGTGATAAGGAAAAATAAACGTGAAAACAAAAGGGAAAACTGTGGAGTCATTCTGAGTCTTTCACTCATTCCAAAGGTCAAAAAAGGGAACAAAAACGTTGTCAGATGGTTGCTCCCACAGGTGCTGATTAGCTGTCATAATGGGCCAGTTGGGTAGCACACTGCCATGAGGTTAATGTCTGATTACTCCACATTTTCTGCCAGGTTCTCTGTCAGGTAAATATAGTAGTACAATGTCTTCCTTGGATGTAGACGTAGCCTACACTGTAAGTCAGTACTGGGCTATACAGTGAAGTTACATATTTAGTTGTTTGGTGTTACAATTTGGTTTTGAATAATTCTACAAGCAGCAATACCACAGGCCAAGCAATCGGCCCTTACCAAACAGGCACATTTTCAACGGGCGCTGTACTAGCATGTTAAAAGACATTTAGAAATGATGACATTTTTCTTGATAGTCCATATCTGTTTTATACAGTCTATGGTCCATACAAGCCACCAGACAAGATGGTCCATCTTATAGTCCAAACAATGAAAATGTTGTAAATTTTTCTTTATTTATTTTTATTTGGAAAACTTACAGTTGAGCAAAACAGAGGCAGGAATGCAGGAAATTGACCTTTATTTTACATGTAGCTCCTTTACACAAGTTTCTACATCCTGTGTTACAGCTTATCTCTCCACATTTCCTTTTCAGGTGATTGACATGCTTCCAGTAGTGGTGGTCCATGGAGGGGCAGAGTGATATCCCAAAGGAGCGGACAGGAAAGTCTGTTTCAGGAGTGCGCTCAGCAGCCCGAGCAGGGTACACCATCCTCCAGGGAGGGGGCAGCAGCATGGATGCTGTGGTAGAGGCTGTGACCCAGCTGGAGAATAACCCTTTCTTCAGTGCAGGTAATGTAAAAACAGACACTACTCTTTGTCATTCAACATATGCTAAAGTCATTTTTTTATATATACTGCATTGTTCTTCCAACTGGACTTTTGACAAGGTGTACATTTAGTAATGCACATATCCAAATCTGTGTGTTTTGCACATTATGTGGTATCAGGGGTGTCACGAAAATTGTTCGCAATGAGCTTTCGAATTTCGACTATCAAAATCAGAAGCGGGATCGGCCATTCTCCCAGTATTTTTTTCTCTCTCCAACCCCACCTACTTGCGGATGTCCAAAGAACAGATAAGACAACAGACACAGTGTAGCTTAGGCTTCTGGCTAGTAGCATTTAGCTAAAGACACAGGGTAACGTTAGCTTGGCAGTAGCCTGCAGCTTGACGTTTCCAGACACCATGGCCACTGCCAGTCAGAGATGACTGAGAAACAAAAGAACCGGAAAATCCTTCTGCCTTCCTGCAGTCCCCATTGTGGCAACATTGGGCCTCATTCACCAACCGTTCCTACGAAGAAATGTGTTCTTAAACCCTTCTTACAAACTTTTTTACGAAGATTCTGGCATTCACTGTTTTCTTAACTTGGATTTGTTCTTAGCTAAGAACAAAATCTATGAACACTGAAAAGCACTCTTACGCACATTTGAGTGATGACAATTTGCTCCAAATGATTCGTTTACAATTATAGTATTGTACTGTAATGTATTTCTGATCATTTGTTGAAAAAGAAATCATAGTATGCAAAAAAAACACTAACACTGCAATTTACATCAGCAATTAAACTGATTAAATCCTGCGTTATTTTGATCGCTATTTATAGGGCCGAAATGCAGTGGTAGAATGTAACAAAGTACAAATTCGTCCTAACTGTACTTAAGTACATTATTCACGTATCTGTACTTTTCTTAAGTAGACTCAATAGTGTATAGCCTACTTTTGACTTTTACTTTGTTACATTTTGCAGCAATTATCTATACTTTCTACTCCACTACATTTCTACAATGTTCCGTTACATTTTCTGATCAGTTTCCCCCCTCTGCCAAAACGTCTTCCTGACCGTCACACATTTGTCTCACCAGTAAAGTTGGGTTGCCGTAGATACTGTATATATGGGGCTCCGCTGATCCAAGCCGGCTCCGGTGCTGCAGAGCCTGGGCGCAGCGCCGCTGACCCTCGGTAATACAACCTCCGGTAAAAGTGAAAATGAAAACGTTTGTTTTTATTATTCCCGTTTTTAAATCAAAGTTGCCATCTATTTCTCTCCACAGCGTCATTTACTCCTCCGCCAGGCTGCGTAAGACGCGTTCATATCTTATTTATTTGGCTGGACCTCTTCACATCTCCCCATTTGCGCTGCTTCACACACTTTATTTGCTTACTTGCATGGTTCAAGAAAATGAAATACATCCATGAATAAAACCAACCGCATTCCGATTCTAACAACATATTTCCGTTTCATGGTTAGGATAGGAACTTTTCTTAAAAGCCAGGCCTTGTTTGTGGTTGTGGACACCTTATACTTTTACTAAAGTAAATATGTCTCTGGTTATTTGTACTTTTATTTAAGAACTGAGATTCAGTACTTCCTCCACCGCGGCTCCGACAATCTCCGAAAACCTGTCTCCCAGGAGGTGCGCAGGAAGTGTCATGTCATTATATGGGAATTTGCAGGGAGTTTTTTATGCTAATTAGGAACAACTGGCACGCGCTTTCAGTTACGAAGACGTAGGATTCATCAATCCTAAGAACACAGGTGCGAACAAATCTGCTGTTTAAGAACACGTCATGAATAGACTTTTCTTAGGAACTTTCTTAAGAACATATTTAAGAGAAAACTTAGGAAGATATTGGTGAATGAGGCCCATTGTTCCTTCCCAGTAAGTGAGTTATGTAAACCAGTGATTCCCAACCAGGGGTACTTTTACCCCAGGGGGTACTTCTGCAGTTGCCAGAGGGTACTTGGAAAGATTGTAGAGTAACTCAACTACAAAAAAATATAAATTAGTATTTGATTGAAGGAATATATCCACATTAAGTAAACTGTAGTCTGGATCAACAGAAGTACATTTCCACGATTATTCCCTGACATTAATGTCCCTCACCCTCTTCCGATGCATTCTCAAAATCCCTTGCATCGGGAAACAACAACAAACTTTGAGCTAGCAAGCTACACACTCAAAATGGCAAGTTTTAAAGAGAAGTTGAATTGTACAACAAGGCAAGAAATGCAAACAACCCTGCAAATGCAATGTGGGACTAAGTCAACTGTAACTTCTCTAACTACATGTTGCAGTTATGTAAGAGTGTAAAAAAACTAGTTAGCAAACCAGCACACGTTTGCTAAAAATGATGAGTGAATAAATGGTAAAAATAACTAGCTAAAAGTAATGACTAAACAGTTCAAATGATTAGCTAAAAGTAATGTTTAAAATAGCTAAAAGTTTAAATAGTTAGTTAAAAGTAATGGATGAACATTTGAAACATTCAGCTTCACTTCAAGTAGTAGTATGATTGCTGACCAAACCAACCTTAAAATTGACAGTTGAATTGTATGAAATAATTAACAATATTCACTTTTATACAGGGATGCACCTAATCTAGATTTTTGGGGTTCGGCCGAATACCGAATCCACTGGTTAAGATTCTGCCGAATCCAAAACCAAATACCGAATACTACTCCCATCCTCAGTCCATTAACACAGGTAACACTGTTTGTTTGGTGTAGGGCTAGCAAAGCTGTGACAGTCCTTCCTTTGCCGTACCTGAAGTTGCTGCATTTTGGCTGCTGTCTGTAGATTCCTTCATGCACAACTCGTATTCTTTTGGATGTTTCATACGTAAATGTTTTAACGGTGCCGATGTTTTGTATTGTTTAGGGTCCTTGCCACCACAAGACAAATCGGCATTGCAAATTGAACATGTAGCTTGACTTGAATTGCCTTCTTTTGACTGAAAGTACTGCCAAACACTTTTTTTTTTTATCACAAATTCCATTTTCACTTTCTCACAGCCTACTGCATTGAACGGTCCACCTACGTAAACACCTTCTCGTAATCAACGGCGGCGTCATGACGTCGACCAGTGTAGCGCGCGTAGTGCAAACAACCCAAATAGCCCAATATTTGGCCGAATCCTGGATTTGGTGCATCCCTGCTTTTATATAATGAATAGTATATATTTGTAACGGATTGGTAATTAATTAATGGGTATGTGAGGGCTGTGGGGGTACTTCTAATCCAAAAGGTTGGGAACCACTGATGTTAAACAACAAAGGTAAAGCAAGTGGACTCTGACGGGACTCCATGGTGCATTCAGGTACACCTGGTTAAACTAATTGTGCATTCAATTGGGCCTCTATAAAAAACCTGAGAGACTCAAACGGTTGTTGAAAAGTACATATTTCTAGGGTCTCTTATTGTGGCATTGCTGTCCATTTAATTCAAATCGTGACCTTCGAAATGGAAAGTCCAATTTGAATTGTGGATTTGGAGAATTGTGACACCCCTATGTATTTGTACATTTTTGTAATAGTACATGTAGTATTGTTCTATCTAATGACTTAAATATTTAAAATGTTCCTTAATGTTTCCTAACACATCTCTTACTATATTTTGGTATTTTTTTTTAATGTATTCTAACAATTCATTTTAAATTGTGGGTATGTGGCTCACTCATAATAGTCGGATATAAGCTGTGGTTTTGTGCATGCTGATTTATGTGGTTATTGGTTACTTTAAGACAGCCATTAATGTACTGCTTGCTTTGTTAAAAGTTTAGATGATAGTCTTACATGTCATAAATGTATTTGGGTTTTGTGCGTGGATGAATCTTTGCACACGGAACATGATTGTACAACCATAACAACTTGGTCTTGGTTTAAGCTATCATGTTTGTTAATGCTCCCAAATTAAATGAAAATACATTGGACAGTGCATTGCACTATAACTTGCTTGTTCATGGCTATAAGTTGTGTTCTGAGGTGTGTTTGTTTATGTTGGTCTCTAAATGTCCATCCATGAACTAACACCATCATCAGACAAAACTTCACACTTGTACACACAAGTGGCCATCCATGGGCACCAACTTGGGTAAAACAATGGGGGGCTGTGAAGGGTTATCTTTAACATGTAAATATCAACACTTGAACGTGTTCTCTCGTTCACTGTAGTACTAAACAGAAGGCCTTTCCTTTACACGTGACTCTCTTTACAGCCATCTAAATGGCCAAATGTCACCTCTATACACAAAAGTTTCTTTGTACCCAAAGGCAAGACTATCAAATAATTTCTCATGTTTCAGGGTGTGGGTCTGTGCTGAACATTAAAGGAGAGGTGGAGATGGATGCCATTGTGATGGATGGGAAAACACTGGGTAGTGGTGCCGTGTCTGCTGTACGCAACATAACCAACCCTATCCAGCTAGCAAGACTGGTTATGGACAAGGTACGTACATTTAAATATGGGATGGTTAATGCATAAAGTTGGGAATTAGGAAATGTGTCATAAAACCCAATCGCGCATGTTTTGGCTCTACCCAAAATGAACAGATTTTTGGCAATCTACATTCAAATTATTTTTGGATATGCTAGAAATATCCATAGACCGTCTTGCTGTAATAGCAGTATTTTCGGTGCATGAAAGCCTTTGCTACGTTCCTGGCTAGATGGAAAGAAAGAGCCCACTTCCAATGTTTAATCAATAAATTTCAATTTATGGATTAGAGATCTTCTGTATCATCTGACCCTAGAACATTCTACAAGAGGCTGTGCCATCAACATTTCTACATTTAACAATCACACTTACCAATGAACTCCTATTTTGATATGTTATATTGTAAATGTCATGATTGTGGGTTTCTGTTATGTTCTGTTTCCTGTTTTATTTTTGAAATCTGTTTTCTCCCTTGTCTTGTCTAGTTTCCCGCCCTTGTGATTGTCTGATGTGTTTCACCTGTTTACCCAGCCTAGTGTCACCTGTCCCTTGTTAGTCCTCGTTACCTGGTCTATTTAGTCTCTGTTCTGTCTTTGTCTCTTGTCGGTTCATTGGATTCTGTTGCTGTGTCTCTTGTTGGATGTTGTCTCTTGTTGGATGTTGTCTCTGTGCTGTCGTGGCTTCTGTTTTTCGTTTGTTCCTGCCTGACTCCCTTCCTGAGGACACTTTGTTTAAGACTCTTTTCTGTTAAATCACCTAACTGCATTTGGGTCCAAGCCTAATCTTTCCTGACAAACTGACAGAAAATTTGTAATGGTGCAATAGGTTAGGGTTACTTGTGGTATGGGATTTTGTTGAAATGTATCAAACTGTATTTCAAATTGTATTTTGTATAACATAAACAACAAACTATTTGATTTAAAAAAATAAAAATAAACACTGTGCTTTCCACGTTCAAGTAGGTTTTATAGATGTGAACTTCAATCTCTCTTTCAGACGAGTCATACCTTTCTCACAGCAGAGGGGGCCAATCAGTTCGCCCGGTCCATGGGGGTCCCTGAGGTGCCTCCAGAGTCCCTCATCACTGAGTACTCCCGAATGTGCTGGGAAAAGGACCTTGCTGCCAACCCTGCGGAGTGCCAAATGTGAGTCATAACATTTGCATTCTGTGAGCAGCTTTGTTGATGGACTGGTTTGGATTTACAGCAGTTACAAATGAGTCAAGCGTGGTGACTCAGAAACATGGCAATGTCCAAAAAACTTTTCAATCCAGTCCTGCTTCATTATCCACTTATCTTTTGTGGATCCATACTGTCTATCATTTTGAGGAGACTGCACAAACCTCTGTCTCATCGGACCAGCTGACCAATCAGTAAACAGATTGTGACTAAAGTGTTGCAGTCTCGTAAAAAACTCATAAGATACACCTGGGGTTCCTTGCTCGAAACCCCTCTTGAAGCCTCCTCTCTCCTCGTCTCCTCAGACACATTTAAGCGACTGAAACATCCTCAATGATGGCAGGTTTTCCATTTCTGGGTTTGTGGAAGGTATTGTGCGTAATGTAAGGTATTGAAATTTGGTGTTGAATGAAAAAGCTTTTATTTTTATTTTTTTAAATCTCAGAACTTCCTGAAGTATTGAAGTCACGAACATACTGAGCACTCAAATCTCAATGGCAATTTGGATTATGCAGCAGAAGTTTGAGGAGCTTCTCTGGATGTTTGCACAGGTTGTTTTGCTGTGACTCTGGGTCATCATTGGAATTCCTTGTGATTGCTGTAACTCCCAGCTGACTACAGCTGCATTCTCCACAAAAGAGCAAGCTACAAACCTGGTTTAAGCTAGTTATAACTTGGTAACCAAGTTGCTGTATAAAACTGATTTATACCTAGGTATTTTCAAATGAAAACCTAATTCTGCATTTTTGTGTAGGTGGAAGATGGGCACGGTTGGAGCAGTGGCAGTCGATAATGAGGGCAACGTAGCCTGTGCGACCTCCACTGGTGGGGTCCTGAACAAGATGGAGGGACGGGTGGGCGACACACCCTGCATAGGTCAGTCCTCACACATATAGTTGGGAATGATATGCCTTTGAGAGAGGGAGAGAGACAAAGAACAATTAACATCATAGTCAATCATAACATAAGAAGGTTTTTAATATAAGATTAACTCTTCACCAGTCTGGTCGACCTTGAAGTTTGCCATGTGTGGTTAATTAGTATAAAAATCCTGCTTGGTTGATAGTTGACTATGAACATACTGTACAACACTGCTGACACATTTTTAGTCTTCGTAAGTATAATTAGAAGTTGGTTTGGTCTGCTTGGGTGGGGAGCAAAGCTGCAGCAATCAACGAGACAGACACACTAATTTAAGAGGGGTTAAAACATTTGTTTATTCATTACTGTGAACACCTCTATCCAAAAGGTTTCACAGGATGCCTGGAACATACAGGAGTCCTAAGCCAGATGATACATGAAGCCAGGTCAAAGAAGAGCAACCTGACAGTAGTCTGGCTGGACTTGGTCATTGCCTATGGATCCATCCCCCATTAACTAATAAAAACAGCTCTGAAGCATTAGAACAGCTCTGACCATATCAGGGAAACGATCACTGGATGTGCAGTCTCCCCCATCCTGTTAGTCATTGGCATGAACCTTATCATTACAGCAGCGGAAAAGGTAACCAGAGGTCCAGTAATGGACTCTGTCATGTCCTGCTCCTGTGTCAAGTTTGTTTTGAGTTCCTTTGTTTTCTGTCTGGTTTTCCACTTCCGGTTTTATTTTGATAATCACAGTCTTGTCTCATTAAAGGTTCCATTTACTTTGTCGTCTTTGTCTGCTTTCCCACCTGTGTGATTACCTTTCACCGCCCTAATGTGTTGCATCTCTCTCTTGTCTCTCCTGTCTTTTTGTATATAAGCCTATTTGTCACTTACCTCAGTACAATATCATCTGTTCCATTGTGTCAGCTTTTGAGCGTTTCCCTGTATTCCTTATGTTCCTTTTTTTTCTTATTCCCAGTGTTTTTGTACCATTGCCTGTTTTTTGGACTTCCCCTTGCCTGTTGATTTTGATACTTTTGCCCGTGAGTTTTGTGCTCTAAATAAAACTTTTGGATTCTACTTACCGGAGTCATGCAGTGTGGGTCCATTGTCTCTGTGAGCGTGATACTCGGGTCCGACAACTGGCGATTAGGGGATTCACGGATGACCTAACAATCACAACATCATCCCATGTGCAGGCAAAGATGGTCCTAACCAAGGTTGATGAGGTGGTCACGTGGGCTAGGTTGACATTCAAGCCAAGGAAATCAAGGAGAATAATTATTAGGAAAGGCAACATCACTGCTCATACATCAATATCATCCAATCACTCAAGGACAATCCCATCACGTATCTGGAGAAAGTAGTATGAGTCACTAAGTGACAGTAAGAATGTCTACAGCACTGAGAAACAAGTGGAGGGTTGGCTGAAGAACATCGAGAAGTCCAGACACACAGAAGTTTAAGGCATGGCTGTACCAACATAGCCTGCTCCCCAGACTATGGAGGCTGGAGCTTTTCCAGATCTCCTTCCTGTGAGGGCCGTCTACTACACCTTTCCAACCCCTGTGAATCTGCACAGGTGGGCAATGAGAGTGAATCTAATGTGCAAGCTCTGCAGGCAAACTGGAACCATGGTGCCCATCCTGTCAGGATGCAAGTCCGCCCTGACACAGGGTGGCACCACGATAGAGTACTGGTTTCGCTCGCTGAAGTCTTAGAGCAGGAGAGAACCAGGAAATGCTAAGTCAATGTCAAGCTGCCACCAGATAAAATTTGTCAAGGAGAAAGAAAAGCCAGCAGGTTCATCGTCCCCTTTCTCTGTCTCACACCATCCAACTCTCTCTGTCCTCCTGCTTTTTCCTTCTCCCTCCTCCTGCTCACCTGTGGCCAGCTTATATTATTTGTTGGATCCCTCCTCCCAACTACAATATAGGCTGGCTCTGGCAAGCCTCTACCACTCATAGGTTAAAACCATGTGCATTAAACGAGTTCAGGTGGAGGCAATCTGGGTATAATTAGTCAACAAGGGTAAAAATAAAAACTTGGAACCATGCAAGATTTAAACACAACACAAAAGCGTGCATAAAAGCACAGAACAAGTTCAAAAGCAATTAAAACACACTTTCATCCTGTGACACTAACATTAGCTTACCAAGAGTTAACTTGTCCTCTGTCCTGTAGCTAGCTAAAAACATGAGATTTAAGCATGTCAAAGTAACCTATGTCTACCAGAGAGAACAAGTAAGCTAATGTTTATGTGCTGGCAAGCTAAGGCAGTTGTCATTACAAAAATAATACTGTAGCTTTCAGATTTATCCACATTTCACTATAACACAAGTTGCAGCTCAACTTACAGATATATAGTTAGCCTAAAACTGACATTTGGATATTTGACTTGGTAACAAAATGCTTGCTGCACACATAACGTTGGGCGTATCGTTAGCTTAGTGTCGGAGAGGATCCCACAGTCTCCATTCTTCCTGCTGATTCCTCACGTCTGTATCCACTTTTTTCTTGATGAAAGCTCAGTTTTTCAGTTTGACAGCTTATAAAAACTTAAGATATGTTTTTTTTACATGGTTTTTAGGCATTATTATGTTGTTGGGCTTGGCTTTCAGAGTATGACGCAATGTGCTTTGTCTCTATATCCTTTGCGGTGTGTGCAGTAAGATTTTTTTTGGCCAAGACAAAAGAGAAGTGGGGTGACTTTTCTCACACTTTTCAAAGAAAACATGTAAGAATAAACTGTAAATTAACTGTCTATTACTTTTTCATATTTCCCCCATTTACTACAGTATGATTCATTTCTAGCTTACTGTATTTTCACATCTGCATGAAAGCCACGTGTTGCAATGAAACTACAAATAAAAAACTTTATACCTGGAAAAATAACTTAATCTAAGACTAAATGCATTTTGTTTCTCTCAATTTGTCATTGCAGGGTGTGGAGGTTATGCTGACAACCAGGTGGGAGCAGTGTCCGCTACAGGCCACGGAGAAGCTAACATGAGGGTTACTCTAGCCAGACTCGTCCTGTTCCACATGGAGCAAGGTAACACACACACACACGTGCATTTCTGCACATGCAGAGATGGTGAAGTAGTTCAGTTACTGTTGGACTAAGTGTCAAATAATACTGCTGGCGAATACAGTTTATTTGCTCTTTACTTTATTGTCTCACTGCAAACGTCTCCGTTACATACACCAAATGATTTTCTCTCTGAACTCTTCCTGTTATGATACGTGTCTGCCTAGCAGCACGCTCTCTGATTGGTCACTGGGAAGTAGAACTTTATTAACACAAACAATGTCTTGACATCCCCCCCCCCTCAAATTATCCCTGTCCTTTAGAACTATTAGGAATATAACAAAAGTATCCTAAACCATAACTTTCCATCCTGTAAGTGCTGATTGTAAGTAACTGTTTCCCTTCTCATTTAACTCATTACCTTTATGACTAACAAGAACTGAACTAAGTTCAACCATATATTTCTTACACTACACATCCATCCTCACCACTGGTTTACACACTCTACCAAACCTGGTCACGGTCAGTCCTTCAGGTGCTACTGTAGGACCTTTTATTATTGTCACTCAGTCCTTGTGGTGTTTCTTCTGTTGGCTCTTTGACTGTGTGCCCAGTGTCTGTGTTCTCCTTTTCTGCTCCCCTTGGTATCAGTTGTAGATGACCCCTATTCCTTCTCACCTCTCCTCCCCTTGGAGACTTCACCTGGTAGGAGCGCAGAGTGCAGCTGTCTTGAATGACCACTGCTGGCCCTTTCCACTCTTTTTCCTTGTCCTGTTTTGACAGGATCTGATCCCCTGGCAGTAGAAGTGGTCCCTCACACCATGTCTCCTATTGAAGTAGAACGCCTGTTTTGCCTCCTTGTCTCTGTGCTGAATGACGTCTCGGTCTGGCCACTTTGGAATCAGGTTCCTTTTGAGCGACGGTAGTGTAGTCCGGATCTTGCGACCCATGAGCATTTCTGAAGGGCTCACTCCTGTAAAGCTTGTGGTTGTGGCCCTGGAGCACATTATAGCCAATAATGCGTTTGGCTGTCTGGACAGCGCGCTCCACGTGCCCATTTCCTTGTGGGTTGTGCGGGCTGGATGTAGTATGTTCTATGTCATACTATGTGCAAAAGTCTCTCCAGGCCTCACTAGTGTATTGGGACCCGTTGTCACTGGCTATCTGTTCAGGGATGCCAAATCTCACAAATGTAACTTTCATTGACCTCACAACCTGGTCTGTTGTGGTTGACGTCAAATTTAAGATTTCTAGGTAACGTGAGTAGTAATCTGATATCACTATGTATTGTTTTCCTTTTATACTCCCAGATGTCAGTGGCTATCTTCTGCCACGGTCTCTCCGGCAGAGGAGTTGGTTGTAGCGGCTCTTGTAGTTCACAAATGGCACTCGCTTTGTCTGGATTGGCTCTTAAAGCCATTGGCGTCCACTATGTGGCCCAGAAATCGCAGCTCTGGTTGTCTGTATACACACTTTTCCTTGTTGAGCTTAAGGCCTGCCTTCTCCATCTTCTCCAGTGTGTCCTGTAGGTGTCTGTCATGTGATGCCATATGCCTTCCATGAACGATCATGTCATCCGTGTACACTGCTACGCCCTCCAGGCCCTCCAGCAGTTCATTCATCTTGCGTTGGAATATTTCTGAAGCGATGTTGATTCCAAAGGGCAGCCGCTTGAAACAGTATCAGCCAAAAGGCGTTATGAAGGTGGTGAGGATGCTGCTCTCTTCATGTCTCTTCCAGTGACGTGAAGAGCGTAGATCCCGCTAGCTTAGCTAGTGTCTCATCTGTTGTGGACAGTTGCTATCTCTCTCTTTATGTTCTTATTCAGTTTTTGGAGCCCCACGCAGATTCTGATGGCACCTGTAGGTTTCATAACTGGCACCATTGGTGCGCACCAGTCTGTTGGTTGGGTCACTTTTACGATCACGCCCTGTTCCTCCATTCGCTGTAGCTCCGCTTGGACTTTGGGAAGAAGTGGCAGAGGGACTCTTCTGGCGGTGTGTACAGTAACAACGGTGTCCGATTTCAAGTTAATGAATTTTTGTGAAGATTAGGGGTTTCGTTATCTATGACTGTCCCTTCAATCCTAGCTATGTGTGGCTAGCTACAAATCACAGATAGTTAGCTTCATTTGTGGCGTAATTTCTGTATATTTACAGTTTGAATTCCATCACGCCACTTATACAACATCTCCCTAAATGTCTTATAAAGCTAACAACGGTGTCCGATTTCAAGTTAATAAATTTTTGTGAACAGTGGGGGTTTAGTTAGCTATGACTGTCCCTTCAATCCTAGCTATGTGTAGCTAGCTACAAATTACGGATAGTTAGCTTCATTTTTGGCGTAATTTATGTATATTTACACTTTGAATTTCATCACGCCACTTATACAACATCTCCCTAAATGTCTTATAAAGCTAACAACGGTGTCCGATTTCAAGTTAATGAATATTTGTGAATTTCAGAGGAATTCTAGGAGGAGCTAACTCTCATTGATAGAGATACATCCAGCCGCAGGCTCTATCAATGAGACTCGCGGACAAGCGGCGTTTATTTCCCCAATTGTTTGTTTATAATTACACACATTAAAAGATTAACTGGAACCTGTGGTAACAGATTGCTGGCGTAACAAGCTCATTGACCGTGCTCTCACTCACACACACCGGGCATTTAGCTAGCAGGAAGAGGGGAGCTGCAGGCCCTGGAGCTCTGTCAGAGCACCAGCGTTTAGTAGTCCATTATCCAAAAACCGGTGACTTTGCGCGGGTATGGAGTGCTGTGGGCTGCCAGTCGTGACGGAGCTCCAAGTATCTCATAGCAGGCCGGGGTGTGTGAAGGGAGGCAGGTCGGGCGGCGAGGCAGCAACACAGGCAGCACCGGCAGCTGAATTCCGACACACAGTTGGACAAAATTTGCAATTAGCCATCCATTTTCGTAAAATGGCCCATATTTGAGCCTTACATAGTTGATTTCTCGCATAAAAAAGTTTCAGAAGTGAATTTTGTAATGGAATAGCAGAGATCTGCGCGACCTAGATTCGGAAGACTACCTGATCTCAGGTCAGTTGTGTAGCCCATGTAAATGTTGGGGCGTGAGCGTTCTCTTAATACACCCATGGGCTGACAAAGGTTCCGGTTTTTGGGAGGTTGACGTCAACTTCCAGCTTTGTTGGGATTCGCCCGTTTTCAGCGGCAATTTCAAATATGAAATTTTCATAGTAAAGGGGTGTCAGTGGGACTTTGAGCTTCTATGTATGTCCTATTTACCCACCGAACTATCGTTATTCAACTATGACAGGGTAAAATCGGTTTTGCATTCTATCACCCCTTTAAAGGTCCAATATGTAATATTTGTACTGTAATAAATCCAAACATGACACCAATGCCTCATCAGAAGGAAACATGTTAAACTGAAATACTATCTTTTCTGACAACAATGCTAATGTCAGTATTTTTTCTTTTTGACATTTACATTCCGTGACGGAATTTATGTTTATGTTTTGATCTCTGTGTTGTTATCAACGGCCCAGTTTGACAGGCAGGCCGGGTTGCCAGATATACCTGTAAAAATGTAAACCCAGCGTGCTAAAGCTGTAACGGTAGTACAGCCATGAAAGCAGCAAACAAACGAACAGGATCAACGGAGATAGATTCTACATGACATAAAAAAAAGAAAACAGCATGTTTCTAACAGTTGTGTGACCAGAGACGTAACAACCCCCTGGTAAATATTGGAGATGTATTTGAAAAATGGAGACAGCTTAGATCCCAAAAGGACGCAGATTTTCTCCTGAACAGGTAAGCATTAGCTCCAGGCTAATTTATCACAGCTACTAGGGACGGGCATTTTTTTGTCATTTCAACATTTGTGTTCTCACATTGAATTATATAGCTAGAGTAACCAGAGTTGGTTACTCGCAAAAACAATTGAGACCAATCCTGGCTAACGCCGGCATGCTAACCCTGCTAACTGTTAACATTACCGGGAGGACCAGGCAAGCAGCCCATGGCTGTTTACAGCATGTAGCCTCTTCAGTGGCTGGAGCCGACAACGGTGAGTTATTTTGAACCACGAGAGGGGGGGCTGTAAATCGGAAAGAAAGGACTGTGAGTTTGCAGTGTGTTTAGCGATTGTTGCCGTAATTCTAAGCCAATGAAGTACGTTCCGTCGGCAAGGTAGTGGTATTTTTAGCGTTTCGTATTGTAATTCTAAGCCAAGGAAGTGTGCCTGACTGGCGTGTGGAGAGGACAGTGAGGTTGTGTTTTTAGCGGTTCATACTGTAATTTTAAGCCGAAAAAGTGTGTCTGTCAGTTGGTTACAGAGCTCCGCGTGAGCACGGGCTTTTATGACTGTCAATATAGCCAGCATCTACCGTTAGCTACTCCGCTGTGCTGTGGAGTAATGTCTGGCTAGGTGAGAAAAGCGTCTAGCAACATTGTTGTGAATGCTGCGGTCTCAGCCTGGCAACCTCCGTGAACTTCGAGTCTGGGCAGGAGGGGGCGGGGGAGACAACTCTCCAGTATTTTCAATTGGTAGTGCAGTAACTATTTTAACCGCTAGCTGCCAGTATTACATACAATATTACATATTGCACCTTTAAATATTCGTTTTTCAAACACTTTTGCTATGCTACTGATAATGGAAATAGGTCTATAGTTGTTAAGATCAAGTGCATCACCACCCTTGTGTATTGGTGTAACTCTAGCAGACTTCCACATTGATGGAACCACACAAGTGGATAACGATAAATTAAATAAATCCGATAAGGGAAATGCCAATACATGAGACGCAAGCTTAATGAACTTGATCTCCAAGCCGTCAGGATCAGTACTATTGCTTTACTTTAATTCAGAAATTGCCTGCTGAACGTCATAAGGATTTATTATAGCAAATGAGAAGGAGCTGCTCACCTCATCTGCCAGACTAGAATAGGAGAAGTTAGAAAATTGTGAACTACAAATAGAGGGAAAGTGTTGATTGAAAGCATTGGCAACCACAGAAGGATCACTGATAATATCATTGTTAACTTTGATTTTGGTAGCAATGCTTTTAGTAGAGTTACTGAGTAAAGAATTAAGACTTTTCCAAAACTTCTTAGGATTATTAAAGTTATTAGACAGGGAATTTTTATAATAATTCGATTTAGCATTTCTTGTTTTAGTTGTGCATGTATTTCTTAAATGTTTATATACAGCCCCGTCGGCTAAGTCCTTTGACAGTCTGTACTTTTCCCATGCCTTATCTCTTTGTTTAAAAAGATCTATTAAATCAGCATCAATCCAAGGTAAATGTCAGCCCTTGACCCTTACTGATATCCAAGGGGCATGTTTATCAATTACTTTAAGAACTTCATTGTAGAAAAAGTTCCAAGCATCTTCAACAAAGGGGATGAGATGAAGCCTATTCCAATTTATATCTAATAAATCTTGGATGAAAAAGTCAGTATTAAGATGTTTGCTCTGCCTTACCCTAATTACCTTGGGTGGTAGGCCAGGTAATCTGATTTTCCATACACAGAAAACCATTGAATGATCACTAAAGCAATCGGGTAGAACACCAAAATCAGTGATTGTGTCAGAGTGGGTGACCAGAATCCAATCTAATAGAGATTTGGATCTATGGTCAACACGAGTGGGTTCTCTGATTAGTTGAGTCAAGTTTAGGCTTTCAAAAAAAATTTCTGTCGTTTAGAGATGAACGATCTAACCAGTTAATGTTAAAGTCACCAAGAATAATCATTTCGTTTGAGCTACCAATTTGATTTAATAGTAGTACCTATGCAGTGTACTGACTCTGTAGGGGAGCTTGGGGGTCTGTAAATGTTCCCTATGATCAACTGCTTATTTACGTGAAGACAGATTTTAACAAAAAGACATTCAAAGTGTACATGGTTTTCCTTTGGGGTTACAAGCTTGGAAAATAATTTTGAGGAGACATAAGTAGCTACCCCTCCTCCACAAGCACCCCTATCAGCTCTATACAAAACATAACCATCAAGTTTGATTTCCTCATCTGATATGTTATTATTCAACCAGGTCTCAGACAGTGTGATAACACTAGGTTTATTATAGACAAGCCAGGCCCTTAAAATATCAATTTTATGTGGCAAGCTCCTAATATTCAGATGGATAACAAATAAGCCTTTACCCATATTAACTATTCAAATAGCCTATATAGGAGAAAAGGTGGACAGGAGGGTGAGGGGTAAAGAGAGAGCGAGAGCAGCGCGCACACACACACACACACACACACACACACACACACACACACACAAGCATAATCATGTATAATCACAGACTGGCTAGGCCAGAACATAACAGAGTACAGATACCACCTGCCAAATTTCTCACTGTGGTTACATGAAGTGAGAGTCTTAAATGAAATAGTTTTTTTCTTTCCTTTTTCTCTCTTCCCTTCCCCTTTCTTTTTTCTTTTAAGTAGAAATAATCGTTTAAGTCAATTTCGGTCCCAGCCATTAATGGTAGGCTATGAAATAAGATAGGTATTTGGCCAATATCATTCTAATAAGGCAGAAAACCCACCCTAAAAACAAAAAGAAAGAAACAGGCCTAGTTAAATTAACAATTCATCAGCCATCGTAGAGTCAACGAGAAAAAAAAAACAAAAAAAAACTAAGGCATGAGAAACAGGTGGCCCGATTACTCAAATAAAAATAATTGGGTTCACTTCAATATATAGCTATAAGTCTTTCATGCCACAAGCAACAGCAACATCGAAATCAAATCAGTTAGTCTTATACCTCAAGTTAAATGCGACGAGTGAAGTGAAGTAATTCTGTGAATGAGTCTCAAGATCCCGAAGGAAAGACTCCGCATCTCCAGGGCTTCTGAACCCATACATGAATACATCAAGATATGGGTCTAATTCTGAATAGAACAGGTTAAGTGCAGGTTTTCTCTCTTTATTCACTACAAGTCCAAAGTGTTGGAAAACAGCACACTTCTGCAGCATAAGTTGTTCAGTCTGTAAATTAAAATTACAGAACTATACAGCAACTATGGGTCCAGACTTGGGACTTAATCATGGCAGAAACTTATTCCTCTTCAGCTAGTTAACTTATGTTCAAGTTTCCCTCGTTCACGTGTTGAGCACCACCTTCAAGCAAATCGCCTGAAAACGCCCTTAATCTCCACTCACAGAGAAGGTGATTTGTTCTCAATCAGTGTTGCTGCAGTGACTTGGTTGCCCACTGACATCTTGATGACACTTCTTTACTGATTTATAATCTAATTTCTTCTCTCCTCTGTTCTCAGATCAGTCAGTAGAGGCTGCCAGTGATTTATCTCTGGCCTACATGAAGTCCAGAGTAGGTGGGCTGGGTGGGGTGGTGACAGTGGACCCTCAGGGCCAATGGGCCGCTCGCTTCTCCAGTCTGCAGATGCCCTGGGTTGCAGCCCAGAAAGATGCCCTGCACTATGGTCTGTACACTGGGGAACACTTCACCCAGAGCATTGATGACCCACTCTGACACTGATATAAGCCAAATCGGTTTCATATTTGTAAGCTTAAATTTTTCACTGAATCAAGAATATTAATACTACTTGATACAAATAATGGTATATATACAATGTAAGGTATGGATCTTCAACAGGGGGTCCGGAACCCCTAGGGGGTCCTCAGAGTCAATGCAGGGGGGCCTCCAAATTTATTGTTAATTTTTATTAGTATAGTTTTTTCAAAAAATAAAGTCTTATCATGAATCCAACATATTATCAGCAAATATAAATCACCACTACTTACTGGCCTATAGGTAAGGTAGTCACTAAGATAGCAATCCACAGATAGTTCATCCTAACGATTCACTGTGCCATATGTGTTTCACATTAAAACATGAGCTATAAAATCTTAGTGCTGATTTAGTAAATTTCAGTGCTGTATCTTAGATTAATTAAATACGTATTTTATGTGTGTGATTATCAAATGACCTTATAACAAAAAAGGCATTCTATAATTAAATGTATTTAATAACTGTAGTAGTGTTGTACTGTAACATGGCCATCACTCCTACGTTTGTACCAGAGCCAGTATTTGTGAAGTGCTGCTGATCAGATGATGATTGTCAATGCTGTGTGTTAGGAAAACACTGATTCTTGACAATAAATGCCTTTGATCCCAGACCATTGTCAGTTTCATGCTTCATTTACCCATAGTCTGTGTGTAGAGGTGCACTGATGTGTTGAGCTCTGACTGTATGTGTTACCCTTTTGGATCCACTAGATGGGGCTGTTGAAATACAAGTCAGCACTGAAACGCAACACGCAGGTTGCATGACTTTTCTTAAAGTGCCCATATTATGCTCATTTTCAGGTTCATAATTGTATTTTGAGGTTGTACCAGAATAGGTTTACATGGTTTAATTTTCAAAAAACACCATATTTTTGTTGTACTGCACATTGCTGCAGCTCCTCTTTTCACCACTGTTAAGGTCCCTGTTTTAGCTACAGAGTGAGACATCTCACTGCTGTAACATCTTTGTTGGCAGTCTCACATGCGCAGTAGCTAGGTAGGGATCATATTAGCCAGCTAGCTGTTAAAGGTGCCCTGCCATACAAAACCGTTTTTACTTGCATTTTTTGAAATATGTTAGGTCCATATGTGTTTGTGTTATGTTGTGAATGTTAAAATGAACTGCTACCTCCTTTGTCAGCTCTGGCCACTGAAAAGAAATAAGCAGAGAAATTAGGCCAATTACAAAAGCTGATCAGTCTGACATCATATTGCCTGAGCTCATTACTATTCATTAGCTCGCCCAGTTGGGCTGGGTAAAGGATTCTGACAGCCAGGCTCTCATTGGCTAGCTGTTAGCCAATCAGATTCAATTGAATATTAATGAGAACTGGCAGAAATAGAGCTGAGTCTTCCTGCAGGCTTTCTATACCACGCTAGAATGGCTTGAAACAAGGTAACCAAGGCATTTTTTTTCCACAACAAATGTTAGAGTCCACGGTAGAACTTCAGACATTACCACAAAGTAATTAAATACATGTGGCAGGGCACCTTCGGTCAGTTACAAGGCAGGATTAGCCGGGAGACTTCTTCTAAACGAGGGCGCACTTTCAACTTTGCGTGGAATACCTGCAGAATAGGCACATGTAAGTAGTTCTTTTGTAGATAAGGGTGAACTAGTGTGTGTTGTAGCAGTGTTTTGCCATTGAGAATGAGGATAGATCAGATTACATTCAGAAACCCGTATCTCACTCAAAACAGTATGGATGTTTTTTTCAAGTTTGTATGCGTGTGGAAGCACCAGAGACACAAAATAACACCCCAAATCCTAGGGACCGTTTGGTATTCATGGAATGGACCACCGGAGGAAAATATGGGAGGATCATGTCTTTTTATTCTTTGTTGATGGGAGGGTCATTCCATTTTTTTTCAGTCTAGGGGGGAGGGTCACCCAACTTTTGTATTAATGAAAACAGCTAAATTTCAAAGTGGCGGACCAGACCCAAGCTTTTATTTTGAAAAGTCGAACCTCGCGGACAGCACTAAGCCGGGTGGTCATGAGATGGGAGGTCTCCAGGCTGCAGCCGTACCAGACTCAAATATCCTTTCGGTCCCGGTGATTATTTGTGAAATTGTGCAAACAACAGTCTTTTCAAGGCATTTGAGAAGGAAGGAGTGGCAGCACGCAAGCTCCCAAATTGACGCTCGTCTGAGAAATGCAGTTTTGGATAATGTTCAGCTTCGGCAGCTTTACCTATGCTAAAATATACAATGACTGAGGAAGCCTAGTGACGAGTCCATAGCAACCAGTGTGCTTTGTTGAATGGTCTCAATGTTTTATTGTTTTATTTCATGTGAATACTAGTTTACTAGAGGAGTAACTTAGTATTTGAAGTAATGCAGTAATGCAGGAAGTGTGCATTTAGTTTCCATACTAATAACATATTTTATTGAGTAAATCTACTGAAATGGCCACCACACCATGACAGGGTAGTATGTATAAACATACAATAGGTATCTGTACATCTTTGCCAAGCGCAAACCAGTACAGAAGGCATTGCTAAATTGTTGGGGAGGGTCATCCCTTTTTTGCATTTCATTTTGGAGGGTCATCCCAAATTTATTTCTGGTGAACGGAGGGTCAGGTCTATTTTGACTAAAGATCCCAAAACTCCTCCGGTGGTCCCTGAAATGAATAACAAACAGTCCCCTAGAAAAAGTGATTTTTTTTCATAATATGGGCACTTTAAAGAATTTCTCTTTTTCTCAAACCCTGAGAAATTTGTTTTGTTCTTTTGCTTTATATTAAAACATATTAAAAACGTGGGTGTGGGTGTGTGTGTGAACTTGATTAACATTTACAATGACTGCCTTAATAAAGGTCTTAAGGTCTTCAATTCAATTACATTTTATTTATAGTATCAAATCATAACAAGAGTTATCTCGAGACACTCGAGACACAGATAGAGTAGGTCTAGACCACACTCTATAATTTACAAAGCCCCAACAATTCTAATAATTCCCCCAAGAGCAAGCAGTGCGACAGTGGCGAGGAAAAACTCCCTATTAGGATGGGAATAGACATGAATCTCCATCAGTTTGCACAAAGTTCTTTACAGCTTCAGCCTCTGGCACAGCTGCTTTTTTGACCAATCTTAGGCCTGAGATTACACTTTTTTTTTCAATCAGGTGAGTCAGGTCAAAACACAACTCAGTCACAATGACGTATATGCATTGTCATTTGACACTTTGTATCCAGAGTCAGCAGCAGTATGTGATCAGGTTCATCTTTGCTGTGCAATATTATAAATAAACTGTTATTGTTGCTATTTATAGTTTGTCCTTGAGCTAGAGCCCACAACAAGCTTATATTGTCACTACCCCCATCCCTTCCTCCACCTTCCTTCCTTAAAGTTCCTTTAACTTAGATATCAGATCTGTCCACATTGAAATCGTATTTGGTTGGGCATCGTTGACTCGAGCTGAAGATAGTTCCAGGTAAGTCCAAAAAACTCTGAAGCCAGTGAATACTGTAGCCCACAACAAGCTTATATTGTCGAGAGACTTTAGATTGCTTTTGTTACAGCTTCTCCTGTCTCCTTGGGGAGAAAGTCTGGAGCTATTGTAGCAGGAAGTTTGGACAGTCTCAGCATCACCTAAATACTTGTTTTCATTTGCATGAATGATGCCTGCAGTGTCCATATTGTCACGGAACTTGACACGTAATGCTTCCTGGCACGTATGCATTGCAAATATAGCAGTGCTCATTTCCACCTTCAGAATCATGTGTCTGCATGCATAGCTGGGAAGACATTTGATGACACTAACAGCTTGAGAAAGGAAGAGGATGAGGCCAACAATAGGAGAAGGCATCGGTGTGGCCTCTCAATAAAAGGTTACCTGTTGTTCTTTCCTCCAACTGGTATCTGCAGATTCAAGAGCATTTCTCGTTGGAAAGTCAATCCAACAACTAAAAAGAGACGCTAAGTGACTACAAAGACACGCAAATTACGACAAAGAGACAGAAAACTACCACAAAGAGACAGAAAACTTCTGCAAAGAGACAGAAAACTTCTCCAAAGAGACAGAAAAAACTCATGCAAAGAGACGCAAAACAACTACAAAGACATGCAAAGTGACAACCAAGAGACAGAACACTTCTGCAAAGATACACAAAATGGCTACAAAGAAAACTGAAACCAAAGAGAGGAAACCCACTACAAAGAGATTGAAAACAACCACAGAAAAATGCTAAATGACCACAAAGAGTCTTGTCAGGATGTCTTGCTGCTATGTGGGAGGAGTGGTGGGCCTTTTACATGTCTGCCCCCTCCCCCCACAGATGCTAACATGTTGTTTTTGTAAATGTTGACTTGGGGCATGCACAAGTTCACATTGTTAAAATATAAACTTGGACAAGGTGCCAACTGTCTAAAAGAGAACTGTGCTTAATTGAACATACCTAAAATCCTAGTATTACTGCTAAGAAGAAGCATGGAGTGGCTCTGTTAGCTTTCATACCTGATACAAAGAGAAAGTAACAGTCTGCAAATCATATCATTGACTTTTTATTGCAACATCATCACTTTAGAACTCAAAAAAAACATTTTGATTCATGCTATGCCTCTACCCTTATCCCTTACACTACCCCCATCCCTTCCTCCACCTTCTTCCTTAGAAGTTCCTTTAACTTAGATATCAGATCTGTCCACATTGAAATCGTATTTGGTTGGGCATCGTTGACTCGAGCTGAAGATAGTTCCAGGTAAGAAATGTCAAAAAAAATTTGAAGCCAGTGAATACTTGAAATATCATGAGGTTTCCAACTTTGGACTAAAATCTTCTTGGCTGCAGTCAAGCCTGTTAGCCAGACTTTGCGAGTTTTTTCCATAAGAGAAAGGTTGGAGTCATCATTCAGAAGTAGAGTGTGGATCAGGCTGCATTTTTCTGTCCGAGCCCAGCCCGCGTCCGACAGAGCAGTAACCGAACCCGACCCGAGCCCGACAGACATTGAGATATTTATGTCCGAGTCCGACACAGTTAAAATCTCATTTTTTTTCTCATACTAATGACACATGTATGTTTGTTTGTGTGGAAAGCCCGCTTTTATTAAGCATCTGTAGGAAGGCATTCGGAAATGTCAACAGATGAGCGCATCAGCGCACTCGGTGCAACAAGCGCACATTAATAAGCTGTTTAATTTAAAATGTTCAATGTGTTAACCTTTTCTGATCGTTTCGCTTCCGACCGTGATCAGGGGAGACTCGTTACCTCCAGGGCCGACGTTATAAATTGAATAACGTTGGGGTTAAAATCCTGTTTCTGGTGAGCAAATGAATGAACTTGGCTTTCAGTCTGGGGTTTATTTCGGACACTGCACACACTGTGTACAAAACTTAAACTTATTCCACCAACTCTGCTCCAGTCGCATCTACACGTCTGCTTCCTCTTCATCTATCTCTCTTCTTCCCACTTTCCACACACCCACACACACTGAGCTCTCTTAAAGAAGCCGCAGCATCATTTTTACAACAAATGCCTTATTGCGCTGATGTGACCGAGCCCGACCTGAACCCGAACATCATTTCTAAATATCTGTCCGAACCCGACCTGAGCCCGATGGGACCCATCCTCTATTCAGAAGATGTACAGTAGGTTCCATTGGTAATTGTACCCCTATTAACTCTGTAAGTGTTCTAATAACCTTTCCCCAAAAATCAAATACTCCTGGACACTCCCATACAACATGTAAAAAAGAGCCAATGGTTCCAGGGGGGCACAATGAACAATATGGGTATTAATCCCATTTTATGTCTTATTATTGGTATATTATATATTGGTGTTAGGAATGCTCTATGACAAAATTTAAAATGTACAGTATATACTGATGACTTGGGTTTTTTTAAGCACCTGTTACATTATTCCCAATTGTATCCCAGTCCAAATCTTGTTCTTGTCCCAATTCAGACAGTTCCCTATCCCAAGTGTTCATGCCTGATGTAGATATTTCTGAGAATTTAAATGATCATAAATATATGACACTAATCTTTTGGGAGCACTCTGCACCCAGCTCAAAATAGGCTGTTCCTTTAAATCTTCCCCCTAAGGAACTCCATAGGCTTTACAGGCTGACCTTATTCTAAAGTAAAAGAAAAGAGAATGTTTCTCAATACCATATTGAGAGACCAGTTCTTGAAGGCCAAGAATATTATTTAGCCCATTAATAATAATAATAATAATAATACATTTTATTTATATAGCGCTTTACATGGTACTCAAAGACACTTTACAGTAAAGCCAGCATATAAAGCACATTAAAAACAGATAAGCAATAAAACCAACACATAAAACAAGCATATTAGAAGCAATTAAAAACAATAAAACCAATAACTATCAGGTGAGAAATGATGGTATGACGATTGTATGTGGAAAGCTAATCTGAAGAGGTGTGTTTTGATTAGTGTTTTGAATGTGTCCAAGTCAGTACAGTCAAGGATGTGTATGGGTAGGGAGTTCCAGAGGGAGGGGGCTGCAATGGTGAAACCTCTGTCACCCCAGGTACGGTGCTTGGTCCTGAGTGGTGGGGAGAGGAGGTTTGCATCGGAGGAGCAGAGGTTACGGGGGGGGATTGTGGCGGTGGAGCAGGTCTGTGAGGTAGGAAGGAGCCTGGTTATGGGGGTTTGAGGGCTTTGTGGTTGAGGAGGAGCAATTTAAACTGGATGTGTTGGGAAACAGGGAGCCAGTGGAGGTTCTGAAGGACGGGAGTGATGTGATCATGGGAACGGGTGTGGGTGAGGAGACGGGCAGCAGAGTTTTGGATGTAATGGAGTTTATTTAAGGCTTTTGCAGGTGAACCATAGAGGATGCTGTTGCAGTAGTCAATTCTGGAAGTGATGAAGGCGTGAATCAAAGTTTCGGCAGCAGAGAAGGTGAGTGATGGGCGGAGACTGGCAATGTTTTTGAGGTGAAAGAAGGCAGTTCTGGTTATTGGGTTGATGTGGTTTTCAAAATTGATGTTGCTGTCGAAGATGACTCCCATGTTACTGATATGTGGGGATGGAGTTGTTGACAGTGAGACAGAAGTTATGGGTGTTCTTTGTGAGGGATTTCGGGCCGATGAGCATCAAGTCGGATTTATTGTAGTTGAGTTGGAGGAAGTTGGTTTGCATCCAGGTTTGAATATCGGTGAGGCAGTTGGTCAGGGTGGAGGATGTAGCTGTGGTGATGGATTTGGTAGAAATATAGATCTGGACAACATCGGTGTAGCAGTGAAAGTGAAGACCATGTTTGCGAATGGCAGGATGTAAATGATGAAAAGGAGGGGACCAAGCACTGAACTTTGGGGGACGCCTTGTGACAGAAGGGCAACGGAGGAGGTGCAGTTGTTGATGTGTATGAACTATGTTGTCTGTTGGTGAGATAGGAACAGAGCCAGGAGAGTGTGGTGCCACTGATGTTGCAGTAGGTTTCCACTCGGGACAGGAGGATGGAGTGATTGATGGTGTGAGGTGGCCAGAGTCAGAGGTGAGGAGGAGTTCATTGGTGACTTTGAGGAGGGCTGTTTCAGTGGTGTGTCCAGAACTGAGAGAGGAATTGATGATTGTAGTGATGAGTGGGGCGATGGATGGTAGACAGGTCTTAATGAAAGCTGATGGGATGGGATCAAGGCTGTAGGTGGAGCTGTTCATACCTGTATGAGAGAAATGAGAGAGTGACTGAGAGGGTGGAGGGGGGGAGGCAGGAGTGGTGGTTGAAGGAGCAGGGGAGGTGGTCAAATGGTGTTGATTTTGGATTGAAAAAATGAGAAAAGTTGTGAAGGTTGTGGAAATGTTGTCAGGGGGGTTAAGAAGTTTGTTTATTGTAGAGAAGAGAGTCTTGGGGTTGTTGGAGCCAGAGTGTATGAGCTGTGAGTGGTAGTAGGACCGGGCAGTGTTTAGGGCGTTTTTGTATTGGTGAAGATAGTCTGTATATGCATGGAGGTGAACTGTTAAACAGGTATTATTGTTGAGTCTTTCCAGCTGACGTTTGCAGGACTTCATTTGGTGAATTTCAGGAGTGTACCAGGGGGCTGAGTGTGTGAAGGAGACAGTTTTAGTAATGATGGGAGCCAGTAGGTCGAGACAGGAGGACAGAGTGTTGTTGTAGTAGTCCACAAGGTGGATTGGATCATCAGACACTGAGGGGGGGAGGCAGATACTGAATTGGAGAGAGAAGCTGAGAGAGCAGATGAATTTATGGATTTGAGGTTCCGGAATGAGATTTTGGGCTTGTCTTTTGGGATAGGAATGGGGATGTTGATGTCTGTGATGATTGCAAGATTGTCTGAGATATGGAGGTTGATGCTGGAGAGATGATTTACTGTGAGACCAGTGGAGCAGACCAGATCGATGATATGACCATGAGTGTGGGTGGGGAAGTTAACATGTTGTGAGAAGTTGAAGCAGTTTAACAGTTCCAAAAATTCAGTGGAAGATTTACAGTTGATGTTGTCGATGTGGAAGTTAAAATCTCCAAGGATGAGGACAGAGGGTGATACAGCACAGAGCTATGTCAGAAAATGCGAAAATGAGAAAGGTGTATGGCTTGGAGGGTGCGGTAGATAACGGAAATGACGAGAGGACTGGGACCAGAGAGTTTAAAGCGAGATGTTCAAAAGACAGGGCGGCTGTGGTGGAGATGGCGATTATTTTAATGTCCCTTCTGTGAACAGTGGCAACGCCACCTCCCCATCCCTCAGTGTGTGGTTTGTCTGTGTGGGTGAATCCTGTTGGTGTGATCTGGTTGAGTGAGAAGTAGTCCAGGGGTTTGTGCCAGGTTTTGGTGATACAGAGGAAGTCCAGTTTGTTGTCAGTGATGAATTCATTCAGGATGAGAGTTTTATTACTTAGCGATTGAGTGTTGAGCAGGGCTATTTTCAGATGACGTTTTGGGATTAGTTGGGAGGACTGGGGAAGGGGACAGAGGTTGAGCAAATTGGCATGCTGTGATTTGCTGTGTTGACATGATGACAAAATACGATTTGACCATAGTGAAGGGATTTTGTTGGACGTTGAGAGGTGGTATGTGAATAGGCAGCCAGAGCGTTTGTTTGGAGGACGGGGTGGTGACATTTGAGGCCATAGGGGGGAGCTGGTGAGGCTGATCGATCTGGAGCTGCCATGGTGGGCGGAGAAGAAGAAGACTGCGGGGAAGTGGGGGCGTGTGGGGTAAATAGTCACGCACGTGGGGCAGACTGTATAGCGAGTTGTAGGTTGACTGCTAAAAACGAGCAACCTAGTCTGTTTGGGTAAACTCCATCAGGCCTATAAAAAGAGGGACGGTTCCAAAATAAATTAAAATTGTCAATGAAACCAAAGTTGTGGGTATGACAGGTGGACTAAAAACAAGTGTTGAGTCTTTGTAAAAGTTTGAAAAGTTGATTAAAATCGTCTTTCGTATGTTCAGATTCCTGATTAGCTGTGTCATTATGGCCAATGTGGACTAGGACCCGGTTTATGGAGGAAGGAAGTGAGTGCAGCAGCCCTGGTAGTTTGTTAAGCAACGTCGGGACTTGTGGCTCCAGGGAAACAGTGTGTGGTGGCATTAAAATAATGGATGTTCCTAATGATACTATCGCCCACTATCAAGGTGGTAGGTGCATAAAGGGGGCGAGGAGAGGGAGTATGAGAAGACTCGCTGCTGGGGGGTAGAGTAGTTTGTTTTAGCTATAGATGTTAAGGGAATACTAACTTTAATACCCAAGTAAAGGACCTCATTTGAAACGTTAATGTGGGGTGGTAGGGTAACGCTATTTTTATCTGTATTAACTGGCATCAACGTTGATTTCGATAGCTTAATCTTATATCCTGAAAGATGCCCAAATTGCTCCAGTGTTTACAGGACACAGGGAAGGGTTTGCTGAACGTCTGCCATACAAATTAATGTGTTGTCCGCGTAAAGTGAGATTGAATGATCTGAGGGCAGTTTCTACACAGACGGGTGGAATTTGATATGATGCGCTAGTATATAGCGTAGGAGTCGGCAAATATTATCCAAGGCGAGCCGCCCCTTAATAAAGCTTGTTTGATCGAGGCTGATTATTTTCCCAACCACTGTCTCAAGTCTACTGGTTAAGACCTTGGAAAAAATCTTGAGCTCTGCATTAATCGGTGATATTGGTCGATGATTAGTACATTCTAATGGGTCTTTACCGGGTTTAGGTATAACTGTGATCAGGGCTGTATTTAGATCTCTGTGGAACACACCATTATCAGTAGTAAAATTAATTGTTTCCAACCATATGGGTCCAACAATATCCCGGAACTGTCAGGTAGAGTTCCACAGATATGCCATCTATACCTGGTGTGCAGCTGGCATTCGTAGCTTTGACTGCTTAAAATAACGTGCTGAAGTCAGGAAAAGGTAAACAGCAGTGTGCAGATCGGAGCGTAGTGTGTGAAGAGTGAAGAGCAGAGGTGTTCACAAGGGAAGAAGCTTGGAGTAACGTAACTATGGAGAATATAGAAGATATTGAACACGTGGAAGAGGCTTTTGAGTTTGATGGTCGTCCTTACTTATTCTAACCCGAGTATCCAGATGAAGAACTAGCCTCACAAGAGTTGGAAAGAATGAGACAGAGGGGCAGCAACAGGCAGATGAAGCAGCTGCTCCATACGCGAGCTACAGCTAGCTTTCAGTAACGCTATTACTGTGCAAGCCACAGACATCATTTATCCTGTTTCCCGTTTAGTCACTGATATGGTCATAACCACTACAGTGCTTAATTACCTAATTTTGAGGGGGAAATAAACTACAATTTTTTGCCGCGAAGGCATGACCTGGAGGACATCCACCAGACCAGTGGGTGCTCGTTGTATTGTTGTTGGCAGTGGCAGGCGAGGAAGGCGGGGAGGAAGCACAAGCAAAGACGCCAGTCGGGCCTGCTAGCCTAAGGAAACTACCACACAAATTGTCACTGCCAGAACTCCTACTCACCAACGCCAGATCGATGTCACACACAATAGATGAGCTACAAATACACACGGAACTGCTGCGTGATGATTATCATCGAAGCCTGGCAGCTAGCAGGACGAGCTAGCGGCAGGATGTCACGTAAGAGCCCTGTTCATGTTGCACAGACATTATAATTGCATTTTGTGTCTGTTAAGAGGCACAAAGGCACTCTTTAGAATATGCCCCCAAAACTGCAGTTTTAGCTAGCTGGGAGCTAAGGGCATTAGCTGCAGCAACTCCAGTTTGCTAGGACCGATTCTGTTAGGTTGTTTCTGTTCGGACAGTACTCATAAATTTATAGCGATCAAGATTAACGTAAAAATTGCCCATGGTTCTCCTATCCTGGTGGACCACTGAGATCATATTCAAACTGTCATCTTGTTTTATAACATGATTTCTTCTCTCTTCTGTTCTAACGTCCCTAGTACTTCAACCACTCAATGAAAAACCTGTGCTTTCTTTTCTGTTCTCGCCACTTCTAACAGATCGGTGAAATTTGAGCTCCAGCTCCTCTCCCCCTCCTTTGTCTCTCCTCTGCTGTGTTTGCATGTATACGAAACACACATTTGCTTAGATGTGCAAACACTACGTCTCTTAACTCCCATGGGTGTATACTGTATATATACACTGTTTTGGTTGCAGATCATCATCTATAGTGAGATTGACTTGTTTTCACAATTGACAGATTCTGATCTTGTATTAAATAAAAAGTTACAGTAGCCTAATTGTGTCTTTTTAATCCACTTCTGCCGATTAGATAGTGATTACTAATGCAAAGACTTTGTCTAGAAAAAGCAATACGTTTATCCCTGACCATGGCACGTTTCACGCCTCATTTGCCCATGAAATCTGTGTTGACGTGCATTGATGTTTGAGCATTGCTTGTTTGTATTAACTTGATAGATTGACTTTTTCAGTCGATATTAACATTAAAATAGCCAAAACGTAAAGGTCCCATGACGTTGTTTTGACAGATTTTCCTTCTTTCTCAAACTCTTGGTCATTTTGATAGTCTTTTCAGGGCAGTTCATAGAAATGTAAATAAATGTGTATTGATGAATTTTCTGATGGTGAAAACAATGAAACGTACAGTTGGTGAATCCAATTAAAGGTATCTTGTGGAGTTTTTCAACTCGAGTAGCACTATGCTGCAGATTTTTCTGAACTGGTCCCCGGTGACGCCTAGACAGGCCAGCCAATGGTTTTCACGCTATTAATTGACAGGTGGTGTAGTGCGCCAGGAAAGGCAGCAAGGTGCCAGCAAAGTAGAAGACTGCTTGTGTAACAGGTTTTATGTTTCCTTCTCTCGCTTCTGCCAGACTACTTACCGCCAACATTTGGTTTTCAAACTCCGGGAGATTTGTCATTTGGCATGGCGGCACGACCGGGGGGGCGTCAGTTAAATAAAAGCGTGGAGGTTGTCGATATGACTAGGTAAGATGCGCCCCAACACTGTTGAAATTTACAGCTATATTTTGATTTCTTTGCGGGAACACCGCCTTCACCTGACATTTTTATCGCCTCTCTTTCGGGTCTGACTCTGAACTTTCCGTGATGCTTGCACAGTTCTCACTGTAAGGCCTTAAATGCAGCTACAGCAAGAATCAAGATAAATGGGCGGCTTACTGACCACATAAAACTGGAAAGGTTGTCTTGTCAAAGATGGTCCTATCACTTTACATTACATAATAGATGAACATAATTCTCTTATTGCAGAAGTAATAAGAAAAGACGTATGCAGGGAATTGTGGTTAAAAACAGAACGCAAAATTATGTTTTATTGTAAGTACACAATCCAAATAATGCCTTCATATTCTTTTAGATCTTCTTGACATATTTAATTGTCAAGTAATATTGGTACATATTTAAACAAAAACTTCCTTCGACTTCGAAGCAATCAATCATTTCGGGGGTTGGTTAAAACAGTGGTTCCCAACCTTTTTTACTTGGCGCCCCCCCTACTTATGTCTAAGAAAAGCTGAGCCCCCCCAAGAAGAAAGGCAAAGTTCTACTTGGCATGTAGTCATTTTTTTCAATAAATAGTTCATAAACCTTTGTTTGACTAGTTGATTACTGAACCCAGCCATCACACGCCGTGACGTCACATCCTGCGCGACCCATCACCACAAGTAAATTCTCAACCTGTGGGAAACACAAATATGTACAGCCGGCAACAGCGAGAGACAAATCATTTTTGGATCGCGTTTGAATTGCGCCATGAATTACACGTATGTACTGTATGTCAATTAAAAAGATAATTTTGCAAGTCAAGAAAGTTGCAGTTTGTCGTAGGTTTGTCATAGGTTTGTCATAGGTTTGTCATAGTACCATTTAGTTTTGTATGAAACCGCTCAGTGAACTACAAATCTTGTCTTGCACAATTAGTTTATGTCATTCAATTCTATATCAATTAGTCACGTTCCACTTCTGGGATTGCCCCGGTGCCGCAGGAAATTCCGCTGGATGCATGTGTTTTTCGCCGATGTCCCTTTCCTTCTGCTTTCTCTGTGTTGGAATTTTAAACACGGCGTGAGGATGGTCTTGCGAAGCGAGACTACGCACAATATTCGTCACCGTCACCAACAACAACGTGGCTGTTACCTTGGCACATTTCGCTTGGTTCCTCCTGAGAGAGGGAAAAAAGTTTATTAAAAGAGGAGAAAATCATTACAAGTCTGGCCATGGGAAGCAAAAAAAACAAACAAGACCCGGTGCTCGTGTGAGCACATCCCAGTACGAAACAAAGCATTGTAGCTTCAGCGAGAGAGGAAGTAATGACGTCACCTACAAGACTTTTGGGTGTCAACTGTGTGGTCTTCCTAATTATTCAGTCTTATACTTAAAACAGTTTTATGACAAACTGTGACTTTCTTGACTTCCAAAACTACTTTTTAAATTTACAAACATACTATGTTATATCTATATATATTTTAACAAGTAACATTTTTAACAAAGTAAGTATTGCAAAATTGAAAATTGTGTAGGTGACATGATTATGGAACTAGAGGAAAGATCAGGGGATGACCACAAAGTGATTACAATTCATTCTTATGAACGTCTCTACTATTTCACTCAAATTCAACCAACCAAGGATGTCTACACAACATTTCATGGCAACCAAAGTTATTCAGATGGTTCAGCCTTGACCAAAGTGGTGGACCGACTGACTGCCAGGCCAACAGACCAACATTGCCATCCCCAGGGCCACACTGCTAACATGGCTAAATACAGGGACAACGTGGAAAGCCTGGAGGAATACAAAAAAAGTAGTGCTAGTAGTTAATAAGAACATGTTTAGGCTGCATACATTACTCAGCCATGATCACTATATGTACAGTAGATGTTTGTCATATGATGGCGCTACTGTTTCCTGAATGCTGTCTTATAGTAAACTATGAGTGGGATATCCTCTGTAGGTCACACATATCATCTCTGCTTTGAGTGTAAACTCGTACCAATACCCACATCCTTATGGTGCTTTGAGTACAAACACTTATTCTTCAACCAGGAGACATTTTATCTGCTTTCAGATCCTGATACCAGTAGGCGTTTGCTCTAGTTTGTACCCCAAACAAAGCAATGATGAGGGTAGTGGAAAAAACAAACTGTAATGTGTGTAGTGTGTGTGTGTGTGTGTGTTGTCCATAATATACAGTATCTGTGAGAGAAGCCGTTTGACTTTTCATCCTTCAGAGTAAGGAAATGTTTGTGAAGTGAGGACATTTGGGTCGACTCTCTCTTCTTCAAGAGGCCAGTTCAGGGTTAGGATTTGTGCTAGCCCATGGTTACCCAGACAGCACACACACACACACACACACACACACACACACACACACACACACACACACACACACACACACACACACACACACACACAGTGCTCAGACAAAGGCTCTCCAACTCTGAAGGCTCAAAGTGGGCCATGGCAAGTGTCACATCATGGGCCAACTTGTCCTTTGTTAACCTACATTAGGTACAACAGTTTATCTGGACTACGTCATGGTGTCAAACATACGTGTGGCTACATTAAACCCCCTGATATAACCTCTACACAATAAGTTATTTTCACACCAGTGTTATGCAACTGCAGCATTACACAGCTTGACTTTGTTCTGATTGGGTGGTCTGGTCAAGTACAAAACTATTCATTGGACATTGAGAGTTATACATTCCTTACTTTTAGAAATTGGTGGAATGTCACTAAGTACTGTATTACCACTTTTTTACTTCTACTTCTTCACTGCAGTTCAGAGGAAAACATGTTCTTTATACTCCACTATGTATATTTGACAGCTTTAGTTACTAGTTACATACACAAAATATGATGAGCTCATAAAACAGTTAGATTTAGTCTCTGTCTGACCAACTACAGTCAAATGTTACCTAACTAACATTTATGCATCAGCACGAGTGATCAGATATTTTAGAATTTTGTTCTGCAATGACTTTTGCGTTTGATACTTTAAGTAAATTTAGCTAATTATACTTACATTTACATTACTAGCATATTCATTGCAGGGCTTTTACTTGTATTGCTGCGTTTACTTAAGTATGTGAATACTTTTTTTCTATTACTGACTTTAGAAGCTTAAATGCCAGCTTTTTTTTGTGAGGGGGGGAGGGGGGGGGCTTTATTTGAAAAGTGGATAGATATGAAAGGGGGGAGAGATGGGGGGATGACATGCAGCAAAGGGCAGCAAGTCAGATTTGAACCCTGCGCTGCTGCAAAAAAAACAAGCAAAAAAAGTTCCCCGGCTGGACTCGAATCAGAGACGTTGTGGTTTATGGATGGGCTACTACCATTGACATCTTTGAGGAATACATTGCTAGATTATGTAGTATACAGAAAGTCAAAATAGACCCTTGCTGAGTGAAGCAAGACCCTCACACCATGCAGAGCCTGCATGAACACCACATGCCTATAACAATACAAATTTAACTCTTGTGTTGTCCTCCCGGGTCAACACTTTTTTTGATGTTTTTGTTATTTTTTCAGACATTTTTGTCGCTTTTATTGATGGTTTGTGCCATTTTTGACACTTTTATCGACGTTTTCTGCAATTTTTTTCCATTAGTATATACACCACTAACACCTACTTATTACCAGTAGTTTAACACATTGTTTTGGAATTCATAGTCAATTAATCTCATTTATATGAAATTATATACAATTTTTGTGTTAAAAAAGCAGAAATTATGAATTATTTTTGCCTGATAGTGGAGATCAGAGGAACTTATGTTGACGGATGATCACAGATATGTCAAAGACACTGTTCTGAAACCATGTCAATTCTTTTTCAAATACTATAACGTGGAATAAAACACCCCAAATTCAAGGGAACTAGTGAAATGATCATTCATTTTACTTGTGAAGAGCATTGTATGGAACCATCCATGTTATTTTTGGGCAATTTGGTTGAAAGAAACCCATATTTCTGATATCGAAACTCTGAAAACCGGTCCAATTTGACCCGTTGACAACAGGAGGGTTAATTGAGGCTACACAATTGATCCATTTTATTTTTTTTATTTCTAGCTTTTAAGGAATATTATTAGATTTAATTTAAGTTTATGTTAAATTTTAGGTTTGGGTACATAAACTGGTTTATGATCCTATTGTTTGGTTTAAGGTCAGAGTTTTGATTAGGGTTAGCCCATTTAGGGGTTCCGTGTGGTCAAATGAGGCTTTAATGAGTTTAGCGAAATGCGTGCCCCTTTACATAACCAACACTGGCTGTAAAATGTCTGCACATAAAAGGAGAGGTGCTTTTGAAACATTCTCAGCTGATCCGTGCGGAATGAAAAGGACATCAGTATACAGTTGACCTCCTAACAGTCAGCAGTGTGGAGGTTGATGCAGCGTCTGCAAGGTGAGATTAGGCCTTGTTATCCATTCCTCACTGCTGGGCATCTATCTGTAGGTTGTGTTCAGGCCCAGCGGGAGAGACCATTGTGTTCTTTGTTTGTACAGGTTTGTGTTTAAACTAAGCGATAATTGTGGGTTGGCAAAGCTCAGATTTCTGTGTCTGGTTTTACTGTAGGCCTAGATTTCCTCACATACAGAAAATAAAAATAAAAATAGAAATTAAGACATTATGGATTAGGGGGAAATGTCTATGGAAAGGCCTCCTTAACATATGTGTCTGTCTGTGTGCAGTATGTGGTTGTAGCTCTCTGTCAAGGTGAGATTTGGCTCCTACAGCTTCACTGGCTGTGTCAAGATAAACACGAATAGATAACATAGTACCGAAAGTAATGTTGATGCTTCGTTATAAAAGTATTTTTTACAGTAAACTTATGCCATGTTATATTTAAAAAGCATGGTGGGGAAATATTCTCGTTTCACTAACATTATTTAGTCTATATACTTTATATATTTCGTATATGATTTTATTAATGCTGCTTTTTATTGCGAAAATAATTACCGGAAACGGATTCTTGTTGTGGCTAATGATTCTGAGTTAACTTCACACCGGTCATTGAAAAGGGGGCCGGACTCTATTCAGTTTTCTTCCTACAAAAACCCCCGGAGTTAACAACGAACAGCGTTAACTGGGACAGAAGGAAGATGGCTTCAGAGATTAAAAGTAAAAAAATAAAAAGGTACGGAATCTTCCGATTTTGCTTTACACTTTAAAAGTGTTTGTCATCGTCAAGTTCACCCCTGCTTCGCTGGAGTCGCTGAGGACAAGTGACTGGCATCGATAGAAGACCCACAACGACCTCTTAACATGTTAACGTAATGCCAGTATTTGTCAAAGTTCGCAAGGAATGGTCGCTGCCATTTAAAATCATCCTGAAATATAAAGAGCAGCAAAGCTGGCCCGCTGTCTACAACTGCTGTCCGCAGGGAAGTGCTCGTGGTGAGTTAACTTAACGTTACCTCCGGACTGTTTGGGTTGTCTCTTGTATGGGTTCACAATTACGCCAAACTTCAAACAGAAATTAGTGAAACTTGAGTTACTACAACTTTTAGCACACTTGCATACATTGTAGAACAGTCATAGACATATTGCCTTCATTAAAACATACCTCTCCTAAATTCGGGATAGATCCTATATCAAAAGCACAAATACTCTTGACAAAAAATTACTTTAGGAATTGGTTCATCTGTTTTTCTCACAACCTAGCTAAATCCACCCCTAACCCTAACCCGTTCCGCCAATGAGTGCGGTCAAGCGATGTCAGAACCAGAGAGAAATTTTAATTGCTTAGTGAATTATCTCTAAGCAGAATTTGCAAGAAGAGTCATTAGAAACTTTAAATGCCCTTACTTTCGCTTCATCTGGTATATAACTATGCTGACGACCAAAAAAGTTCTAAATTGATAGATTTTTTTTGTTGAGTTTGTTAAAGCATCTTTAACACAATAACTGAACGTAGGCCTCTAGAACTGAACGGATCCGCGTCAATTTTTGCATTTCACAAAGCAGTTGAGCTCAGGCAGGGTGCTTTAATGAATTGTAATGCTTGTCAAAAGTGTTGTTCTACAGAGTAGCCTATAGAATAACTGCTGAAGAAGAAACTGAAGTGCTCACCCCATTTGGGGAAAATATTTCACAAAGTGTAGACCATTTAAGTTATCAGATGACATTAATTCATATATGCATGTAATGTCTCAATCATATTTGAACAAACGCATATTGTCAGCTCAAATTTCCAAAGTGCGCTACATTTTACTGTATGAAAATATACTGTAACACTCGACTGTAAATGATAGGATGCCTGACTAATTTAACAAAAAAAGCTATTGATTGGAACACTAGCAGTAACTATAGTAGCCACACAAATGGAAAGCAGTAGCGCTATCCGATTACACTGAGCCATTTTTGAGAAAATAGTTACATTTTTCTGTATATTTACATGTTGAATAGAGACAAAAAATTCCATTAATGCATTAGAACTTCTTAAATAGAACGTATCTTTAAATTAAAAAAATAAATCAGTTTTATTAGTAGAATAAAGGGAAGCAGAGGAGAATAAACCCATCTACATTTGGTGCATCGAAGGTTAGGCTCCGTGTGCTCTATAATGGATAATACTTCATATTGGGGATTGTTTTCCTTGTGATAATCACCGACCGGAAGTCATAATTCAACCTTGTCTTTATTTACAACTAGATCACTTAATAGTCAACTTCTAAAAGTACATTTGTAATCAGTAATCTGTAGTAAGTTACATATGAAAGTGACCCTCTTAGCCCTGCCTATTCATCCGTCTCTTTCCTCCCTCGGGATGATGGTGGGTCTGGTTCCCAGGCAGAATGAGTGTGCGGAAAAAGCTTTCACAGTGAGAAAAGTGTACCTTAAAAAGGCATTAGCTTGTTGGTTAATGTAGGCTACCTGTTATTTGGGGGGGGAGTATAGATGCCAAAATTATCCAGGTGTTCTTAGATCATTGCCTCCGGTGCTCCATACCAACACGTTGTGTGAAATCAGGAAATTATTAACATTATCCAAACCTGAAAGCTCTTAAACTCTGTGCAGTTGTTGTAGAAAGGTTTGTGTGTGGATGCTGTGATTTTTAGCTGTTTACATTTTTCTGTTGGACCCCACCATCACTTAATTTGAAACTCTAATTTACTTATCCTGTGCTACTTAAAGTAAAGTTGTTTTTTTTAGCATGTAGCAGCAGAGCCAGATATCTACTCGGGGCATTCAGATGTTTAAGCCATCAGTTTGTCAATCAGACAATTGTCCTTTTTAACTTGAATGCACAGCAGGCGTCATTGCAATCCAATGCTGCAACAGTAGTTTTCATGTTGTATGCTGAAAATGTGTTTCTGTAGAGGCTACACAAGAAGTCCTTTTTAGTTACCGGGTTGTTTGTGTTGATCCAGGCCTCTGAGCTCTTTGTGTTTGAGGAGGGGTCTCCGGCCTCGCATGGCTGACCTCAGGGTTGCCATGGAGACGACAGGAGCGACTTCCTGAATTCTTGGCCCATCCCGCAGTACATTATAGGGCAGGGATTTGGAGTCCAACTCAAAATTGGAGTGGAAAATAAGGGAGGGAGGCAAAGGAAATTTTATTTTGGATAGAAATATTGATTCATTAAAAAATAGAATTATTAAAAAAGAATGTAACAAAGTAGTACATTTTAGAAATCAAAGGCAAAGCAGTAGAGCCATATGGAGCAAAGTTGAAGGAAAAAAATTGTCCATGTTAAATCCTGACTCGGATATAGTCTGTCTCAGTACTTATCTGCTAGGCTAGCCAGGCTAGATGTTTCCCCTGCTTCCAGTCTTTAGCTAAGCTAACAAGGCCAATCACCTCTCGGTTCCAGCTCTGTACTTAGCTCATGCACAGACATAAGAGTGGTATCAATCTTCTTATCTCACTCTTTGAAAAAAAAGTATTTAACAATGTCTTTGAACTTAAAACAGTTGACCGTTCTCTAGGGCTGCCACCTCTTAGTCGATTAGTCGACTAATCGGTCGTTTTGGTCTTAGTCGACTAAGATTTCTTTAGTCGATTAGTCATTTTTTATGCTTATTCATGCTTAATTACTTATTTCCAAGAAACTTCTGAGCACATTCATGGTAAACACAAGATTTAAAGTGGTGCTTTTGCAGGATTAATTGTGGAGAAACTCAGTTTTACAGATGGTTAATTAACTACATTTATATTGTTCTTTTCTAGTCTTAACCACCTCTCAAAGTGCACAGCTCTGTCAATTAAATCAACTAATCCATTAGTTGAAAAAATAGTTAGACAAAGAATTTCTTTAGTCGAGGACAGCCCTACCGTTCTCACAGCAGAAAGAACTAAGTACAAATACCTGAACTATAGCATGTGTATGTAGCTGTGTCAAGGAAAAAAGCCTTGATATATATATATATATATATATTTTTTAGAATTATGCATGACTAATATTTTTTAATGAAATCTCACGTACCCGCTGGGGTATGCGTACACAACATTTTTCCTGGCTCATAGTGGGCCTTTTGGGGACACGCATATGAAGGCAGTGTGGGGGTCCTCCCATGATTTAGGTCAAGAAAAACACAAAATTATGGTGGCAGTTAAAAAATATAATAATATAATGGAATATAATGCAGTAAGGAAAGTGGGTTTTGGCATCCGACTACACTTGACCACAAAGCCTAGTTCACTTGATTAGTATAAACGGCGTAACGGAAACTCTTTTCCCAAGTTTTGCCACGATTTTCCTTTGCCGCTGGCTAAAACGTCTTTGGGGGGCGCCAAAACTTTCCCTATGCAGGAAAAACCCTCCTACCCCCATTTGAGAAACGCTGTGTTAGTAGGCGTTAGGCACTCATTAAGAAAGACCCGGGGTTTATTATCAACTTTTCCAACACCATTGCTAAACATAGTTTCCTGCAGGCCCCTGGTACTCAGCACCTGAGGGTGTTGAGGGACATTAACCCGCTGTTTTTGTCCTTTTAGGAGTCAACCGTGTTAATAATCAGAGTTCTGGTTTCACGGGCCACCGGCTCAGTTAGTATTCAGCACCCTGATTGGAATAACCGCTGGTCCATTAAACTGCTGAGAGAGAGAGAGAGAGAGAGAGAGAGAGAGAGAGAGAGAGAGAGAGAGAGAGAGAGAGAGAGAGAGAGAGAGAGAGAGAGAGAGAGAGAGAGAGAGAGAGAGAGAGAGAGAGAGAGAGAGAGAGAGAGAGAGAGAGAGAGACTGTGCTATCAGATAAAGAATGGAAACTTGTACGCAAACTCCAGCTACACACACGTTAAAACACAAATCCAACAGTTATACTCACTGGCGAGTGTTTTTAATTAAGAAAAACTGCGACTTTCTTGACTTGCAAAATTATGTTTTTAAATTTACAAATGTATGTGTAATTCGTGGCAGATTTCAAACTTGATCAAAAATGTTGTTGTTGTATAGCTGTTAACTACCGTATGTATTTTTTTCTGAAATAAGGGCCCATGGTGGTCCACTGGAAGGGGAGGGACTTCTCTACTGTCTGAGAAACATTTACAAATTTTGTGGAAAATCAGGTTGTTTGACATCAGAGCCATGGAAATGTCAGAATGTAAAATCCAACATGACCAGTAACTAGTGGAGTGGAGGTACAGCTTGACCCTTCACAAACTCAGGTACTGAGTCACACTTCAGTTAGGAGTCAGTTAGAAAGTTCATGGTGAAGGTGATCGTGCACGTACAGTAGAAGTTGTATAGCTTGTGTGTGTTTAAGAAAATGTTAAGAACATTTTTGACTATTCAAACACAAATCTCAAAAGTGCTAAAACCTGTTTGACAGTCATTCAAACAGTAAGCAAGCAGGCTCTGGGTCCCTGGAGCAGTTACTGCTTTGCCTGGTTGATAATCACACATTGCAACTAACTTCCTGCCAAGTCTAAAGAAGAGTGAAAGCAGATGAGTTTAACAATATTTGCTAATTGTCTCCATAAAGTTACAAAAAGAGAAAATGACATGGTAAAAGAAGACCCTGCAGACAGGAGTTTGGTGGCTTTTTCATCAGGCAAAATGCCCTACATATCAGGTGAGCATCCACTGAAATTTTGTGCAAAGCAAGTGAAGTGGTTTACAGTTCAGATTGGTTTGGAATAGAGAATCTATAATATATAAGAGAATATATTTTAGTTGGCTGACACAGAAGTTAGAATCTCTCTGGTTCCCTAGACAAAAAGCCAATAGGATTTTTTTAATTTTTTTTATAGATTTATGATCGTTGCAGAAAATAGCTCTGAGGCAAACAAAAGCTTATGATACTTGCTCTCTTTGTTCAGCAAGATCATATTTACAAATGAATACCACTTTTTATGATTTCTGAAGCGTAAATAAGTCGCCAGAAGTAAAAAGCGAACATTAGGCTATAAACGAAGTACACCACGGTCGCACCACCACTAGCTTCCAACTGACTTTGTGTGTTCGGTGTTGGATGACATTTGTAGACTCATTTAGCCACTTGTTAGCAACCGCCTTTTTTTAAACGTGTACAAGCTTTAAAATCTACGAGTGGGGTATTTACTGATGTATTTTATGTCGTAGAACAAAATATTAAAAACTCTTAACTTTGTTTTAACATCTAACCAAAAACCCAAGCCAGTCGAGGGAACCGGAAGTGCAAAAATGCTAACTCGTGTCCGAATTAGCATTTTTATATATATATATATATATATATATATATATATATATATATATATATATATATATATATATTAGAGTGCTACCTTTTCTTAAAATCTAGACCACATTTTACTTAACCCTGCTGCTTCTTTATGCAATCTCAATGTTTGTCAAAAGGTTTTCTCTTCACTACATTTCTTTTCTAACCTTAAAGAGGATACGTTTAAGATTTGAAATCCACAGTGGTCCAGGTATGTACTTTTGCTGATAAGACAGGCCCCATGAAATAGCCTGATTTTTGAATAGCATTTCGTGTTGACATTCACAGCGTACAGTAGAGAACAGCATGAATGTTTGCCCTCAATTCAAACTACAAAAAAATGCAAATAGTAGCAAGCTGTACGAAGACTAAACTACTTTTCATATATTTAAAAAAAAAAAGTCCATGCATGTCTCAGAATATTGTATTTACAATGGACTCCACACACACAAATCATTATCACTATTATTTTTGTACAGCTAAAACACAAAAGTTATTATTTCAGTCAAAAGTGTAGATTCAGAGCGGTAGACACTTTGTGCAAGGTCTAGAAGTGCACCTGCTTTTATTTTTAGAGAGAGAGAGAGAGAGAGAGAGAGAGAGAGAGAGAGAGAGAGAGAGAGAGAGAGAGAGAGAGAGAGAGAGAGAGAGAGAGAGAGAGAGAGAGAGAGAGAGAGAGAGAGAGAGAGAGAGAGAGAGAGAGAGAGGACGTAAATCTAATTTCCTAAAGCATTATGTTCTGCATTGTCAAACCATCCATTAGGCTTTTTTTAAAATAGACTGGCTGGATTTAAGAGCATTCATAATACAGGACCGCAAGTCAAGGGCTCTCAAGGCTTCAAAGGATTACTTCAAGGGCATAGCAGAGGTTTGTCATTTCAGTTAGTATCTTTCAACTCTCTGATTTTCTTTCGGCCACTTTGTACTGGAGTTAAAGCAGACTGACCATTTTCAGTCGCAGAGGTGAAGTAAATACTAAATTATGACAGAAATCCAAACACAGGAAACAGTTAAACTAAACTTTTGCTAAGGGCTTGAACAAAAACAGGCACAAGCAATGGTGTTTGACGCCTGTACTAAGCTAGCTATATGGGAAACGGCTGTTTATGTGCGCACGATGTGCGTCCACACTATTGTGTTAGAGCTGTTTTTGTAAAGAAGGAAGCCTGTTTGATTAGCTTAGCAAAAAGAACTGGAACCGGGAAACGGCTAGCTTGACTCAGTCCTAAGGTAACAAAATCTGCCTACCGGTTAACAAGCTATTAGCATTTACCTCCCTTAACCACTATGTATAATTAGTCTCTCAGAGCTGCTATCGCTACCATTTTCCACCAAAATTAGCGCATATATGCAGGTCTATTAAACGCGGGAAAAACCCGCTTAAAAATAGGCGATAGACTCCTTTCCCATTGCCAGTAGATGAGCAAGTCTCTTTCTTTCTGGTGTGTCAAAGTCCTTTGTCCATTTTGATGAATGCCATTTGTAACCTTTCCTACTAAAGACAAAAGCCAGATGTTAGTGGATATTTTGTCCAGTGGGAAAGAGGCTAGAGCGAAGACGTTTGTTGCAGTTGTTGGGACTACAAAAACACGTCCACGCGCAGTTTTACAATAGTGTTACAGCATGGAGTTTCTTCCCCCACCAAAAGATCTTTAGCTGAATGCAGACACGGACAAAGCACATTAACGGGACGATAGATAAGATTTGTTTTTGGCTGTCGTCAAATTACTCACGCAGACGTTTGTCAGTTTAACCTGCGGAAGCGACGATCCGTTCCGACTAAATGGAGAATCTGAGAATGTTATTTTGCCAACCCGGGTGTCAGAACAGGGTCCCTTTCATTTACAACATTAGCAGGCTCACTATAGGATTGGCTCGGGACATCTCTACTGAGCACTCTGGACCTGCTCAATCGTAACATGCTCTCACCCGCCTCGGCTAGGAAGTTGGTCAGCTAAAATAGACAGGTTACATCCCATCCTGTGTAGTAGCAAATGTCAGGAGCTCCAAGTGGCTTTGCAATTCACATTTCATTTAGCTGTAGTACATTACAGCTAAATAACCCAGTAAAAAGCGCTGCTTGCTTTACAGTAGCTTGACACTTCAGTCCTTTGTTAGCAAAGGAGAGGGAGGGAACGGGGGAGAAATGGCATTCCAGTCTTTATCTCAGCAAAGGACACACGTGATTACATGCTCTCTTGCTCTCCAACTCTATCACACACATACACACATTCTTTCTTTCTCTCAATCTCACACACACACACGTTATCAAGAGCAACTTGTGAGGCCCATGCCATCCTTCAAACATTGAAATTAGTCCAGTCACACAGGTGTGTGTGTGTGTGTGTGTGTGTGTGTGTGTGTGTGTGTGTGTGTGTGTGTGTGTGTGTGTGTGTGTGTGTGTGTGTGTGTGTGTGTGTGTGTGTGTGTGTGTGTGTGTGTGTGTGTGTGTGTGTGTGTGTGTGTGTGTGTACAGGAAGTGAGCGTTTGGGTTGGGGGAGCAGGGTCAGAAAGGGCACTATGGGAGTCCTCCACATTCATCTGTGTGTGTGTGTGTGTGAAGAAGTAATTAGATTGGTGTGTGTGCATATGCTGAGCTGTGGGAGTGTGTATGATGGCTAAACAGAAAGGCTGAGTTGTGTTTACATGGTAAATATGTGTGTGTGTGTGTGTGTGTGGGCTGGGAGTTAAGGTTGTGGAATGTCACATGCTGATAGACTGCTTACTGGACAACAAAGCCAGGGAAAGAAAACCTATTGGAAACCATTAACTCTGCTGGTCAGTGCTCAGCACTAAGTCTGCACTTTAAAACAGAAAGAATGAAGGCTGCTCTCTAACACTGAAGTGTATGTGGGCAGGCCTTGTGCACCAACCTGCTGTTCTTGGGTTGCAGTGGTATTCAAATTCCAATTATTAAAAAAACAAGACAAAATAAATATTTTAAATTCATCAATTGAAACCTTAGTTTCTATCAAAATTATGATTCTCTTGCATCTCAAAAATAAAGACTGGGGGGGGATCCTCCAATTTGTAATGGACAGCACCAGTATCATTTTCCAGTCATCCTGTACTTTTGTTTGATGGATAATGCCTCTCCAGCAAGAACTGGGTCTGCAAATCTGAGAATAAGAACAGACGGCAGATAGAGTGAAAGTGACACAGACAGGATGCATTCGCTGTAGAGGAAGGTCACCATGTTGGAAGTGGGACAAAAGCTAGATTTTTTTTTTTTTTTTTTCAGGAGAGTTATGTAATTCTGTTATTTTAGGTCAGTACTGTATGTGTTGGTATCCATTATTGTATTGTTATATGTTAAATATATTGGTGATCATAAGATATTCCAATGATGGTGATGATTTGTGTGTGTTTGTTTATTCCTAGGTGCTGTATCCTCTCCAGGCCGGTTGGCAGTCAGGGCTACTGTAAACATCCTTGACTGGAAGCTGGTGTTACGTTCTGGGGCTTTCAGTCGGATGTTTGCAGCAGCCAACTGCTAGTACCATCACTACGCTTCACCTGCAGTATATGTCACGTAATGTGTGTGAGGTCATTGGCACACACCTGTACTGTAAGTATAGTGACTGCTAAATCAGAGAATAGTTCCGGAAGACATTGTCCCTCGGGCCAGTCACAGGCGCGTTATGATGGATCCCACGCAACTTCTAGGAGGGACCCGCCCTACAAAGCAGCCCGATTGGTTGGGGTTAGGCATTGACCTCGAGTAGTTAATAGGGGTGGGAAAAATAATTCTTAGCTGCATCGCGATTCTCTCTAGAATGATTTGATGCTCGATTCTTAATCGAAAAAAATAGTTTTTATTTAAAAGTTACGGTCTCCAGACAAGTACAAATCAGAAAACCGAGTGACAACTTAGAGTTTAGGCAAGAGTGCAGAAAAGAAAACGCACAAAAATGGCCAAAAGGGAGAAAAAAATAAATGTGTGTGTGTGTGTGTGTCTGTGTGTGTATATGTATATATATATATATATATATATATATATATATATATATATATATATATATATATATATATATATATATATATATATATATATATATATATATATATATATATATATATATATATATATATATATATACATACATACATACATACATACATACATACATACATACATACACACACACACACACACACACACACACACACACACACATGATCTAATAAGACATACATGAAAAAAATCAGGCAAAACACATAAACGCTGTTCATCTACTTTATCACATCTGACCACCTCATGTTTCATGTTCTAAGAAGCCAATTATCCACCTTTAAACATGACTGAGCCTCTGACGTGGAAGATTACTGTGAGAGAAGGTGACTTTCACAAGCATGTTTAAGGCTTTAGTCATGGAATGACTACAAAACATAGACAAAACATTTCATTAAAACTTGTGTGTGACAAATATATGTCAAAATCTAAGCTTTGTCTAGCTGATTTGTCTAGGAAGTGATTAGCAAACTCTGAGTAGCAAACTCAGATTTATATGTATATTTTTAAAAATCACACATGGAAATTGAAAAATAAAAATTGTTGCATCGATAATCGGTTTAGAATCGAATCGTTGGCCTCTGAATCGGAATCAAATGGTGAGGTGCCATGACATTCCCACCCCTAGTAGTTAAAGTGCTCGTATTATGCTCATTTTCAGGTTCATACTTGTATTTAGAGGTTGTACCAGAATAGGTTTATGTGGTTTAATTTTCAGAAAACACCGTATATTTGTTGTACTACACATTGCTGCAGCTCCTCTTTTCACCCTGTGTGTTGAGCTCTGTTTCAAGCTGCAGAGTGAGGCATCTCACTTCTGTACCATCTTTGTTGGGAGTCGTACATGCGCAGTAAGTACTGCTAGCTTGTCAGTTGCAGAGTATGAGGGAGTTACGTGTTACAAAGTGACGCACGTTTGTCTCTGAAGTAAAGGCTGGACTACAGAGCTGTTTGGAGCAGTTTGTGAACAGTGTTTTCTCTGGAAAATGGTAAGTCCCTTTGGGGTGGACTTTGGGCTTTTTCACTTTGTAAACCTATAACATGCAGAAAAAGATATATAACACAATAAAGGAAAGGGGAAAAGCCAAAAAGCACAACATGAGTAGTTTAAGGTTAGGATAGCTGACTGTTCAGAGGATAGGACCTGAACAAATCTGGTTCCATTACCTTGCGTAAGCATGGATGCCTGGCCAATAGCGTGTGAATGCTTTTGAAGTTGCATGGGTTCCATAATAACGCGTCACAGACTGATGGCAGCATTAATGTGGAGCCCAATAGTTTCTGTGATAACAGAATCATGGACGGAATGGCCGAAATTGAGAAAGAAAAAAAAAAGCGATAAGACAAATTCCATAGGGCCCTAAATTTTTGTCAGTGCTAAAAGCTGACTGGAAATTAAAAAAAATAATAATTATATATATATATATATATATATATATATATATATATATATATATATATATATATATATATATAGTGCCCTCCACAATTATTGGCACCCCTGTTTAAGATGGGGTCATGGACTTCTAAAAATTCTCCTTTTTTTTTAAACAACATAGAACTCAAATGCAAAAAAAGAGAAAAATCCAACCTTTTATTTAAGTACATTACTTTGGTGGTAAAAAAAAAAAAAATCTCATTTAGAAAAAGAAAACTTGAAATCATGTGTCCCACAATTATTGGCACCCCTAACAATTCTGCTGGAAAATGTAATAGATTTTTTTTTAAATATATTTTTCTGTAGTTGCTAAAGTTGGTCAGGCTATCTAGGAACTTTTAAATAGTAATTCATGACTTCCTGTTTCCCTGGGGTATAAATACCCCTCTACCCATAAAATCTCTTACCCATTTGTCAACATGGCAAAGACAAGAGAACACATAATTCAAGTAAGGCAGATGTGTGTCGACCTTCATAAGTCAGGCAATGGCTACAAGAAAATAGCCACTCGCCTTAACTTGCCCGTATCTACAGTCAGAGGAATCATTAAGAAGTTTAAAACAACTGGAACAGTGACAAACAAGGCTGGAAGAGGTCCCAAGTTTATCTTGCCACAACGCACAGTGAGGAGGATGGTAAGAGAAGTAAAAAAAAGTCCTAAGCTCACTGTCACAGAATTGCATCAAAGAGTGGCATCTTGGGGTCACGAAGTCTCACAAAAAACATCAGACGCTCTCTACATGCCAACAAGCTGTTTGGGAGGCATGCAAGGAAAAAGCCTTTTCTCACTAACTCTCACAAACGTAAACGTCTGGAGTTTGCTAAGCGGCACTGGGACTTCAACTGGGATTGTGTGCTTTGGTCAGATGAGACTAAGATTGAGCTTTTTGGCAACAAACACTCTAAGTGGGTCTGGCGTAAAACAAAAGATGAGTATGCCGAAAAGCACCTTCACCACCGTGAAGTATGGTGGAGGATCTGTGATGCTTTGGGGGCTGTTTCTCTTCCAAAGGCCCTGGGAACCTTGTTAGGGTGCATGGCATTATGAATGCTTTGAACTACCAGGACATTTTAAATAAAAACCTGATGGCCTCTGCCAGAAAGCTGAAGATGGGTCGTCACTGGGTCTTTCAGCAGGATAATGATCCTAAACATGTGGCAAAAATCTACACAAAAATGGTTCAGCAGTCACAAACTCAAGGTCCTCCCATGGCCATCTCAGTCCCCAGACCTCAACCCAATCGAAAACCTGTGGGGTGAGCTAAAGAGGAGAGTGCAAGAGAGAGGACCCAGGACTCTGGATGATCTAGAAAGATTGTGCAAAGAAGAATGGTCAAAGATCCCTCTCTCTGTGTTCTCCAATCTTGTGAAATGTTATAGAAGGAGATTAAGTGCTGTCTTGTTGGCAAAAGGGGGTTGTACAAAGTATTAACATCAGGGGTGCCAATAATTGTGGGACACATGATTTCAAGTTTTCTTTTTTCTAAATGTGTGATTTTTTTTTTTTTTACCACCAAAATAATGTACTTAAATAAAAGGTTGGATTTTTCTCTTTTTTTGCATTTGAGTTCTATGTTGTTTGAGAAAAAAAAGGAGAATTGACCATGACCCCATCTTAAACAGGGGTGCCAATAATTGTGGAGGGCACTGTATGTATGTATGTATGTATGTATGTATGTATGTATGTATGTATGTATATGTATGTATATGTATATGTGTATATATATATATATGTATGTATATGTCTATGTATATATGTATATATATGTATGTATATATATGTGTATATATATGTATATGTATGTATGTATGTACGTATGTATGTATGTATGTATGTATGTATATGTATGTATATGTGTATATATATATATATGTATGTATATGTCTATGTATATATGTATATATATGTATGTATATATATGTGTATATATATGTATATGTATGTATGTACGTATGTATGTATGTATGTATGTGTGTGTGTATATATATATATATGTGTGTGTATATATGTATATATATATGTGTGTGTATATATATATATATATATATATACACACATATATATATATATATATATATATATATATATATATATATATATATATATATATATATATATATATATATGTATATATATATATATATATATATATATATATGTATATGTGTGTGTGTATGTATGTATATATGTTTATATATATATGTATATATATATGTGTATATATGTATATATATGTATATATATATGTATGTATATATATATATGTATATATATGTATATGTGTATATATATATATATATATATATATATATATATATATATATATATATATATATATATATATATATATATATATATATATATATATATATATATATATATATATGACTACGACTACATCTAAATTTCAAACTGAGCTACTGAATTGTAGTTACAAAAAAATACATTAATAATTCCCAGTGGCTTAGGCCTGGTGGGGGAAAACTAAGGCCCAGTGGGCCACCAGGCTTGCAATACACTGGGGGGAAATCCCTGGAAGATATAAAAAAATGGCAAGATGTAAAGGATAATTAGGTCAAAGGAAAATGATGGTTTAACACAAGCTGGGTTTTATTTTCATATTTCGGCCTCAGTTATATCGTTGTCCTTACCAAGTATTGCTGCAGCTATCAATTATTTTAGTAGTCAAGTATTATGTATTATAAGACATACTTTTGCTTGCTTTAATGAAGAGCAAAAGTAAATAGTGGCTTGTTTGGCCAACATGGCATCATGTCTTTGCGTAAACATACATGGCACTTTCCTAAAGCCAAATGGCGTGTTGTCTGTACGCCATTTGAGCTATCCACGTGTATGTCTACGCTGTATACAGCGGGCGTGCTATCGCGAGAACGTGCCGTGCTATCGCGAGAACAACGTCAAACGCGTGTAAAACACAACGGTGACCAACGTCACACGCTTAGGAAAACAATAAACGGTTGGGTTTCGGAAAGAAACATTGGGGAAGGCTTAAAATTATTTTTTTTAAAAACAAAAAAAACGTTGAAAAATGCCACACACGGGACGTGATCCTGGCTCTCCTGGGTGAAAGTCCTGTGTTTTACCCATCCCCTGACTTGCGTCCTTTCATACTACTCGCTACGGCGAAAATTCACACGTAACGTAGGTCAATGGCGGCCGAACGGCGTTGATAAACACGCTAAAAAGTGATTAAGTGTCTTGATAACACGCCAAAATGGCATACGAATTGGTGTATCATACATACACCACTTGATGAGATCAGTCTGGTTTGGCTGAACATATGCGGTGCCCTAACGTTACCCTGCCTAAAGGATATTTACACCCGGCACTGCAAGAAAAAGGCCAGGAGATTTAAAGATCTGACCCACCTGGGTAACGGCTTTTTTTCTCCCTGTTGAGGTCAGGAAGAATATACCGGACGCACCAGGCCAGAGCTCCCTCGTCCGCCAAGTCCGCCGGGTGACGCAAAACCGGGGGGACACCCGCCGCACTTGGCAGATGGACTCTCATCTCCACTAGCAATCATGCTCTTGAGGGAATTACTGTAATTGTTGGAATTGTTGGGGCTTTGTAAATTATAGAGTGTGGTCTAGACCTACTCTATCTGTAAAGTGTCTCGAGATAACCTATGTTATGATTTGATACTATAAATAAAATTGAATTGAATAATGATTTTACGTTAAATGATACACACAGTTTAGCAACAAAACAAAATGCTGTGGGAACATGAAGTTTTTTTTCCTTTTTGGTTTTGTCTCACTAACCTGGAAAAAGTGTTTAAACAATAACGTTAATACGGTGTGTCAGGGGAATACAACGTCTCCTGCAGCGGGGAGTCGGAATAAAACAGCCGTGCTAAATGGAAGGGGGACGTAATTTAATGTAGGCAACTGACGTACAACCACATCACGCAATCAATTATTTTATGAATGAAATAGACATATTGCATACCTGAGGGCCAATTCGGGGTCAGTTTTAAATCCTTTACAATCCTGTGATTGTCTCAATCTGTTGAAAGCCCAACCGAGTGTGTGACTCAGATTTTGTCCGTTGTCTTTCATTTCCCCTATCGTAGTCCCAATCAATTCTGCTTGAATGAACTTGTGTGCCGAGATTGAGAAAGTGAAACTTAATCTAATCGTGGGGGATGACGCAACGCACAGCAGAAGTAAATATGTACCAACGAGACAAAAGCAGAAATCGCAGAACAAAAACTAGAAAGAGGATAAGGAATGTGGTTCCAGGAAGAAACGGCTGGCAGTGATAGTTGTCTCCAGTCAGGCCCTTCAGTTCCCAGTGGACGGGAGCGGCTTCATCCTCTCCGGAGAGACGAGGATAGGGGGAGGGAGGGAAGGAGAAGGAGAAAGCGAGGTTTTTCCTGACTGAGAATGGGCCTTTTGGGGGGGGGAGACTATGCACAACAGGAAGCATGAGTGGTCTGTGTACAGTAAAGGCAGGGAGTCTGTGTTACCTTATTTGACAGAAATATATGCATTTTCCTGTTATTTCTGATAATTTGATAAACAAAAATCCCAATTAACAAAACTGGTTAAAAAGAATTATATTGATATTTAAAAAACAATCACCGGGAGAGTCCGGTACAGCCTGAATCTGGACGATAAAACTGAGATTATCTGTCCTATTCAACTTTATGTTCTGCTTGTTTGCACAGTTGTTTCGTAAATTGCTCCTAAACACATACAGAGAGCATTTGAAGTGCTGTTTTATTTTCATTTTGGTGCTGGTGATTTTCCTTTAGGGCTGGCTAAAACCTCTTTGGGGGGGCTGCCAAAAATTCATCCACGCAGGAAAAAAAACCTTGGAAAAGGATAAAAGAAAAGGAGCAAGATCGGAGAAGGAGATTGGAGGGACATTAGGGTGAGGAAGAACATGGGGGAGAAGAAGGTAGAAGAAGAAATGGAAGAGGAGACACAAATTGTTCTCCCTGAATAGTTTGGTGTTTATTTGTTCCCCCCCACCCCCCACCCCCGTCATCAGTAGGAGCTGAAGGGAAATGGGTGTAACATACACTACAGGACCACAGAAAGGGAAGGAAGGAAGGAAGGAAGGAAGCATTCTAATATTACAGACTCCCCCCCCCCACCCCTCACATTCATCATATCATGAATGAAAACATGCTGTGCTTCTTGCAGTTTCTGTCTAAACAGTCTCAGCATTCCTTCTTTGGTGCTGGAAAACCCAGGAAATAGTTGAGCTCTCCAAAAGCTCCTCTGCATGGAAAGAGGCAGTCGAACCAAGCAGCTTATGATGCAGCAGTATATTTTTTTGCAGCTACATTATTTTAAATGTAACTTAACACCCGTGTCAGTTTATTTGAAAAAGAGTGAATCCATCAGATTTCCTGTCAAATCTGTCTCGGTAGGGGAAAAACGGATGTGGGTATAGAGGTGTGTTAGTCGTAGGTCTACATACACATATGTGGAGGTTTATGCCTCGACGCAGAATGTCCAGGGTTCAAGTCCGACCTGTGATGATTTCCCTTTCTCTCCTCTTTCATATCTAGCTGTTCTATCAATTAAAGGCGTAAATGCCCCAAAAAACTCCCCTATAAGCAGGGTTTTTCCTGTATAGAGGTTTTAGCCAGCCCCAAAGCAAAATCACCAGCACCAATAAGACATGAATTGAGAATAAAAATAGCACTTCAAATTCTCTCTAAATGTGTTGGAACAAACAGAACATAAAGTTGAATATGAGAGGTAAACTCAGTTGTATCTCCAGAGTCAGTCTGTACTGAACCCTCTTGTGATTTATTTAAATATGAATATTATATGCTTAACCAGTTTTGTTAATTGGGGTTTTATTTACTCAAGCATAATATATGTTTTTTTGTTTATCAAATTGTCAGAAATAACAGGAAAATGCTAGCCTAGAAATCTTAGACGCACCTTAGCGGCAGCAAATGTTATTTGCAGCCAGGGGGGGGGGTCTAGGCACTCTCCATTGGCCTCCGAGCTGGAAAGACCAAACTCTGGTCAGGCCAATCACATTGTGTATACTGTTCCCTGCTGGGAACAGCGGTCTTCTGGAAGACTTGGAGTTAAGCTTTTCTTTGAGAAAAGAACAAACAAACCTAGGTCTCCTCAAAAACAAACCAGATCCACTGTCTGTGTTACTTCACACTGGTTTCTGTTCTGAAGACGTCCTCAGGTCTTGAATGTTTTTTTTATTTTTTATTTTTTATTTATTTTGAATATTAACATTAGTGTCAACTATCTTCATACATATACGGTGTAAAGTTGCCCTTTTGATCTCTGAGATCCAGGAAGTGTAAACATCCTACACTCTCGGCGTCTGCCCCCTGGTGGCCGGGAGTGGGAATGTTTATACTGCCTGGCTCAGGAACTCAACCAGCAGCTGGGAGGAATGCTATATGTTGTATTTTTCTGTCACTTCCCATATCAGTGCAGAACGCACATTTTGTTTACACAAGGATACTGTTAATCCATGCATTTGTTTCTCCCCAACTTACTGCAATGTCCTTTTTCTTTTTTTCCCTGGTCTTCCAAATTGTGCCACTAGAGGCCTTCAACTTGCTCAGAACACTGCAGCCACAATCCTGACAAAAACTAGAAAATAAGATCACATAACACCCGTTCTGGCCTCTCTTCACTGGCTCCCAGTGCAAGCTAGAGCCGATTTTAAGGTTCTTCGTTTAACATATAAGGCCCTGCATGGACTCTCACCACCTTATTTATCTGAGCTTATTACACCATTAGGCTCGCATTGTCAGACCCTCCTCAATAACGCTGCGGAGGAGGTGCTAGTCCACACAGCAATCCAGGATGGGAGAAAAAAACATGCTCTGGTTTATTGGCATTTCTTTAAACCAATCCCAATCGTCGAGCGGAGCCACGGTGCCGCTGTAAAATAGCCTTGGGAAGGAACTTGTTTTGGTGGAACACGTGTACGTTTAAAGGTTGTTTCAAAAGAGTTTAAAATTACGACCCAAAGAAAGCGGAAGGTGACGGACATCCTGCTGAAAAGAGGGACATCCGGCGGATTTTCTGGCGGCAACGGAGCAATCCCGGAAGTGAAATGTGGTGGATATAGACTATTACACCATATGCACCGGTACATGCTCCCTTGGTGCTGGTCTTCTGGTCATTCCCCTAATGAACAGAAAGTCTGTTGGTAATAGAGCATTCTCTTATGTTGCTGGTTTTGTATTGTTCACTATTACTGCTTTAATGCTGTTCAATTGTTTTACTGTCTGTTATTTCTGTGTTCCTTTTTAATTGTAAAGTGCACTGAGACCATGTCTAATGGTTATTTTACACTTTGAATAAAATTTGATTAATTATATGAAACACGTCTCCCTGTTTCTCTGAGAAAAATGTTGCAGGATTAAAGCACATTTTTTACCCTCTTTGCAAATAATGTGGTTATTACCGTCTTGGGCTCATAATGTGTAGTATTTCTAGTGTTTAGTGTTTCAGCATCTGGATGCAGATTTCAGAATCACTGGTGCAACACAAGCATACACTAAAGTCTAATAATCTGAGCAATGCATTTTTTTGCGGAAGTTAGTCCTATTTCTTCCTTCAAATTTTTTTTAATCCATTTATGGAATGTTAATACATCAATCTACAATCTTTGAAGTTTTTTAGCTTTAGAGAAAGCAGCCTGGCCACACACAGATTTACAATACATAGCCACAGGCCTACAGTTGCTCTGTGTCATATATTTTCCATTCCGATTCTCAGTGGCATTCAAAAAAGGACATCAACAGTGTTCAATTTAACTTGATGTACAGTAAGTGTCCTGCAGCCTTTGTAAATAGAAAGCTATTAAAGCATCAACTGAAGTATTTGTGCAATTCCTCTGACATCCTTGGTTGGACTGCGTGGGGGAATGCTTACCATTCGGGACAGGAAATGGGGAGCGGCACATCTCTGATTGGCCAGTTTCCCTGACCCAGCGACCTCGGTCATGGCTGTCCCACTGGGGCAGGGACACACACACACACACTTCCAAGTACAGTATGTTACAGAGTCAAGGGAAGGGACAGAATAGAGAACATGGGGACTTCAGTGTTTTATTCTTTCTCTGAGACATTGTTATAACTATATGCAAATATGTGTATCCAATCCAACACAGAAACTAACATGACTACATTGAAGGAATTTTGTTTGAAAGCTAAAAATCAAAAATAAAGTGAAAAGATTATATCGGTGGTCTTAAAAAAACAAAAAAGCCCAGAGCATACTAAAAGATCCATCTCACCCCAGACACTCTGTTCCCATTTTTAATGTCCACTCAAACAGACTCAGAAACAATTTTTATCCAAAAGCCATAACTGCACTTAACGCTACTTTTATATGTATTTATTCACCTGCATTTTGGCTGATGTTTTGTACTAGAAGGACTGCATTCAATGTTTTGTTGTACATGTACAATGACAATAAAGACTATTCTACATGCTGTAACCCGTGTGTGTGTGTGTAGGTTTTTTTTGCATGTCAAGTGGCAAGAGGAAAGCTGTACAGAGGAAGCAGAAACTGTGTGTGTGTGTGTGTGTTTGTGTGTGCTTTCAAGTCTGCTATTCTAGAACTAAAAATATACAATCTGTAATGGAGACATAGGAAGGAGGATGTGGCTGTTTAAAGGGGAATGCTTCTTATGGGCTGTGCAGTGTACTCAGTAGGTTTCACTATACTGTGTACACTGTTCATGATAGAAACTGAAGATCAAGAATAAACACACTTAAAGCTGTTTATTCAGAGCCTGAAATTAAAAAGATGTGTTTTCTGCTCATGAACAGTAGAGGTCATGCCAGCTCTACAATATACTGATCCCTGTCGAGTAACTTCACAGTCCCATTTACCTATTTGTCATACATCAAGACATAAATTTTTTCTATCAGATATAGATTTTTCCACAGCTGTGGAATTCATTGAATATGTCACCAAAAGCCTTCCAATCCCAGTTAAAGGGTAACAGACTGGGCTGCAATGTAACCCTACGCAGCAAATGTGCAAAACGCAATTTGCTGGTTTTGCCACAGGCTCAGATTAATGTATTAGGTGTCTGACAACATTATGAAAAGGATCCCTTCAGAGATAGATCTTTTTAAAACCTCTTTGAGACCTTTCTGTTTAACCAGAAACTGCACTGAGGTCGCTAAACCCACCAGACTCCATTTAAAAAAATAATACTTTTAGCGTATGTATAGACAACATATTTTCACATGTCAATCGGTAAACTATGTGTTTATTTCAACCAAAATTAGAGTTGTGATGGTTGGAGAAGTGGAAAGACGACCCAAAACGGCTTTTCATATTTTTATTTTGTTTCTGTCGACTTTGAATGAAGTGTATTTTACAATGCTAAAATATATGTTTAAAAAAAGAATCTTACTCATTAACAGAAAGGTCGACCTCCTTATACATCATTTCCATAATGTTGTCAGACACTTAGAATATTAATCTGAGCCTGTCAATGACAAAATGAGTACTTCTGTGAATTGTAAATCATTTTCATCTTAAAATCTTATGTATGGATAATTCTGTTGGTAGTATTTATTGTCTGACTCTAAGTCTTGTATTTTTGTTTGCCTTGTCTTTTTACACACACACACACACACACACACACACACACACACACACACACATACATATATACATTTGGTGTGTTATGTTTATTTTGTTTGTTTGTTATATTGCTTGTTTTATTTTTATTTTTTATCATGTTTTAGTTGTGCAGCCGAGCAGTCTGATATAGAGATCTGTGTGGTTATACTGCAGCGGCCTGGCGTCGTTCAGGCCATTTAATGGTGAAGGTAGAAATAGTGTGGCCGTGCTTAATGCCACAGGCACAGGCTGGCTGAGTCCTGATCACAAGCTTCCAATATTCGCGATTGATTAATACCGAAGCTTCGAAGCCCAAAAAATGGTATTCAGGACCAGTGGTGGAATTACCACTGGTATTCAGATCCTTTTCTTAAGTAAAAGTACTAATATCATACTGTTAAAATACTCTGTTACAAGTAAAAGTCCTGCATTGAAAATGTTACTTAAGTAAAACAATGTAAGTATCATCCGGAAAATGTACTTTAAGTATTAAATGTTAAAGTACTCAATGCAGAAAAATCCTCACATTTTAGACAATGGAAATGATCAAACAGTTCTGTCAATCAACCAAGTGTTTAATGGTCTTATAATTTCAGCTGAACTTGTAGGCCTGCCCTTACAGAAAAAACACGTGGTCATATGTGGTTTTGGAACACTTGCTTGGTTTGATGTGAGAAGCCCATGTAAATTCCCATGTGAAACTCACGGGATAACATGTGAAGCCCATGTGAAACCATATAAATGCCTGTGTGTTTCCATGTATAAATTCCCATTAAAAAACATAAATTCCCATGTGAAACCTGTACTTTGCACACTAGGAAGCGTGGTTATGGATGCCTTTAAGGCCGGTTACACACAGAGGTGGGTAGAGTAGCCAAAAATTGTACTCAAGTAAAAGTACTGTTACTTCAGAATAATATGACTCAAGTAAAAGTAAAAAGTACTCATCCAAATAATTACTTGAGTAAAAGTAAAAAAGTACTTGGTGAAAAAACTACTCAAGTACTGAGTAACTGTTGAGTAACGTCTGATTTATTTTTTAACATTTAGCATTCAATCAGACGGACAAAAATACAAAATAATCATATTTAGACAAATTATAGTTCATCCAATCAATTAAATTAATTTAAATTAATTAATTAATTATAAAATAGCTTAAATTAAAAAATAATCCAGGTAAATTCAAGTACTTAAAAAAATAATATCAATAAAATAATAATACATAAAAAATAAATAAGCACAAGTAACACAAATTTCCAAACCTTTACACTTTTTTTACCAGACTCTGCAGGCAGAACTAGAACAAGGTAATGGAGCTGCTGTTTGGTACTTTTACTAAAGGTAAACATGCTTTCATTCACAAAGGTGGATCACTTGTTATCGGGCTCAATCGCCGTGGTAACTTATGCTGGACGCCTAACCTGGTCGGGAGCAGGATAAGTTGGAGATCAGAGATCAACTGGTGTGAAAGCACCGCCTACTGACCAATCAATACTCCACTGATAACGGCTTCACCGTTCTTAGAAGATCAGGTGGAGCTCGAAAAGTGAGGAGAGAGAGAGAGAGGGGGGGAGAGAGGGGGGAGAGAGAAAAAGAGAGGGGGTGTGCTCATACAAAAAATATTTAGAGACCGACAGCCCCGTTAACATTCCCTGATGGGTATATTTGCCGAGTGTAATGACGCACAGCGGTTTTGTTTTTTTATATTTTTTATTTGCTCTCACGATCGCTCTCACTGCCATGGTTGCAACTGAAATAAAAGGCTAAAGCAACAACAGTTTATGGAAAGTACAAGTGTAATTATGGTCAGATATTGTGCCTGACTGATGGGGAAGTGATATTGATACGAGTTGTGCGCATCTACAGCGTCAGCAATTTCTTTTTTTTTGCCAGCTTTCCTTCCCGTTTTAGGAAGCAGCGACTGTATTGCGTTTTGCCTGTAAAACCATGTATGTGTTCATCTGTATGTAGAATTAGAGTTTGCTCTTCTTATGTAAAATATGTGGCTATTGTTGGTCATGTTGTGCAAACATCACCTCTTTTATGTGAACAGGCGCCGCTGGATCGGGAAGCCCTGGGTTGGTTGAACTGGTTGATAACCACCGTCATGACACAGTTTATGCGGGACCGCGGTGGTTAGGTTAGGTGAAGCCGGGTAACTGAAATAAATCCAGGGCATGTTGATCTTGCTTCGTAGTACAGGGCGCGGTTCCTCCTCGTCTGTGACGTTTCTGACATTGCCATTTTTGTTTTGCTGCGACTGTAAAAGCTAACCCATCCCACTGCTAGGTTTGAGCAGGGTGACGAGACTGCACAACTACGTTTGATTGGGTGAAACACAGTCACGTGGTAGAGGCTTTAGCGGAAGTCTCTCTCTCTGTCAAAATAAAACATTAAAATGAGGCGTACGCGGGGGGATAAAAACAATGACGCGTAGAATACCAAAGAGGTAAAAATAAAAGTAACGAGCTCATTGTAGCCTAATGTAGCGGAGTAAGAGTACAGTTTCTTCTTCACAAATCTACTCAAGTAAAAGTAAAAAGTACAGTGATTTAAAACTACTCCTAGAAGTATCATTTTTTCAAAAACTTACTCAAGTAAATGTAACGGAGTAAATGTAACTCGTTACTACCCACCTCTGGTTACACACTGGATGCGTTGCACGAGCGTGTCAGCTGCATGGCGTGTCCGTTTATATTTTCGGCTCCCATGTTAACACACTGCCTGCGTGACACACTCGAGCCGCGCCGAAAACGCGTGCCTGCTAGAAATAGAACTGACGCCTATTTTTAAATGACATGTTGATGTTTGAAAGTCTCTAGGTTTTGATATAAATGCAGATATAAATGTAATTACAGTCAATACAGAACAAAATATTCTGTAGCCTATTTTGCCGTCAATACTGCAGACGTTGTCTTTGCTGTATTCAAATCAGTATATATTTATGTTTAACATGGTATTTCATTTTATCAATGGGAAACATACATGTGTCCAGACAAGGCTAGCAGCAGCAGCGCCGCGTCAGACACGTTTCTGGTGTGTAAAGACAGAAAAATCACACTCACACCACGCAGCCAGTGTGTAACCATCCTAATGGTTTTTATGTGTAAAACCCATGTCAATTCCCATGTGAAACCTATGGGATAACATGTGACACACATTGGACACACTGAGCCTACAGTGGGCACATTAGGCATAAAGTTGTCACACAGAGGGCTTACAGTTGAAACACTGTGGGCACCATGTCATACAGTGACAGCAAAATATCCACAAAAATTAAAATCAGTGTTTCTTTAGCAGAATGAATGTGGTTGCATTGTTTTAATGAGGCAGAATTAATAGATTCCAGACTAAAGTTATTCACAATTACATACGTTATTGCTATGTGTTGTAGTGGCAGCAAGTGATGATTCGCAAACGAAACGTTTTTGGGCAATTTTAGGGGAACAGCCTACTAACAAACATTTCTCTTTTTACTTTGCAATGTAATGAGGAGTTCCAACTTTTTACCAGCCAAAACCTGACCCACAACATTACTTTCAATTCATCCGCAGAATAATTGCACTTGTTGTATGCGGTTCTACTATGAGTCATATGTTTCTATGATACATTTATTTCGAGGAAAGACCAGGTTAGAAGTAAATAAGTTGAGGATGTTCAATATTGAACACAAATCTGAGAATATGGATTGAAAACTGAATAAAATGCTTAGAACTGATGTTTTAAGATAAAACAGAAAAATAGCCACCAGGTCATTAGAACACACTAGGGGCACCAGGGGATAGCTGCCTTAGAAAACATGTATTGTTTGCTCCTTCTGGTCCTCCCACCATCCCTGTTTCTGGCATTGTGGAGCAACTTTTATCTAAGCTTCCACACATGGCCCGGCTTCTCAGCATCTAAGTGAAAAAGAAAAGAACAATTTAAAAAAGGAAAAAATATAGTATAAATTCAAAACATTTCAGGTGATTGAATTCAGATTACTTTGTCTTCCTGGAGTGAACTGCTTATGCTTTCAACTCACCTGAATGGGTTTCATTTACCCATTCTTAGTGACCACTCACTAACATTAGCTCATCCCACACATAACTCACTCAAAACTATGTGCTTTAGCAAAAAAAAAAAGAGTCCTGCTTTGAGAGCTAATAGTCTTAACTAGCTTGCCAAAAGCACATACTATGCCAAGTACCAAAATGAAAACCCACATGAAATACTAGTTTTTCAGTGTTTCCCACAAAATTAGATTCTATTTGTGGTGGTAGCTGATCCGGGGTGGGGGGGGTGCTCGCGCGGAAAGAGGTGCAGACTTCTTATATTAATTGTACTGCAAATATTTTTATATAAAATTCTGCAGGAAAGAAATCAAAATCTTAAACGTAATGGTACTACAATTTTCTTTTTTGCACATGTGATCACGCATGTGAAACGTGGTAACACGTGATTACATGGGAAATTCATGTGTTTTTTCTGTAAGGGTGTATATTGTTGGGTAGTTTAATTTATAATAAAACATCGTATTTTATAAACTGCATGTGTTTAGTTTGCAAAAATCTTAATTTGTAAAGTAACTTGTAGCTAAAGCTGTCAGATTAATGTAGTGGAGTAAAAAGTACAATATTTCTCTCTGAGATGTAGCGAAGTAGAAAGTGCCATTAAAAGAAAATACAAGTAAAGTACAAGTACCTCACATTTGTACTTAAGTACTGTACCTGAGTACTTAATTACATTCCACCACTGTTCGGGACAGCCGTAAATATGCCATCACACCATCTTCGAATTTTGTGACCCGTTTTGCCGTTCAAAAATGCTCGACACCCGCTCCTGCACGTGACTGATGTACTTCGCTCAGGTCACTTGATACTGAGCAATTAAACTCCATCTGCGGTGTGACTTCCGGCTAAGCGTGTGATAGAATAGTCACGTTTTGAGAGGCTCCACTTCCTCCACCAAATAATGGCAATTTAAAACTATATATATTTCGTGAGATAGCTGTGAAACTCAACAGCGGACGTTGTTAATGTGCAGCGGAGCCATTGGGAAGCCGAATAAAGCCAAAAACACCGAAAAACTAACTACAACCAAAAGCTAACTCGCTAGCAGCTAGCAAAGTTCAGGACACCGCGGTGGAGGAGGCGCCGACAATGATGGACGTCATGGCTGCTATCAACAGGCTGAATCAGAATGTCGACTCTAAGTTTGAGTCGCTCAATGCATCCATCGCTGGGCTGAAACGGTCACTGGACGCCGTGGAGCAAAGAGTTATCTCAAACGAAGGAGGTCTGAATGAACATGAGGCCTGAATTAAAAGCTGGAGCATCAGTGTTCAAGATGGGCAGAGGAGGCTAGGTCGCTCAGACCTGGTGTCTAGATCTTGATGGCGAAACATTTGGATTATAGGTGTTAAAGAAGGATTGGAAAAAGGCAACCCTACAAATTTCGTTTAGAAACTTATTCCATCAGTGCTGGGAGAAGAAAACTTTGGCAACAAACCTGTTAAAGTGGATCATGCTCACAGGGTCCGTGGGAGGGTCACGGCAACAGACAGCGCTCCTCGTCAACTTATTGCAAGGATTCATTACAACTCAGTAAAGGAACAAATACTGAGACTTGCTTCACACAAATCCCCTTTGCAACATGAGGGATCATGCATCTTTATTTTCCCGGACCTGGGCCCAGCCATAATGAAACAGCGACATCGATTCGACAACATCAGGACCAGATGCAGAGCGGCGGAGGTGAGATGCGGGTTCCAGCATCCAGCAACATTTGTTGTCTCGGTAGGAGGGGACAAACGCACATTCAACAACCCAAAAGATGCTGAGAAGTTCCTGGATGACAAAAATGTGCCGCGCTAGTCTAGCGGACCATGGTTAAGAAAAAAAAAGGAAAAAAAGATGACAATTTTCATGTCAGGCTAACATGGATTGACTCACTTGCAACGTTTCAACCTGCCCAGTTTTATTTGCTTCTCACGCTGTACAGGACAGGAGGAAGCGGACTTGACGATATGTTACGAGCTCGGATGGGTTGGACTTGTGGGATGTTGGTTCTCAGGGGGGAATGGGTGAAGGGAGGTAGAGGGCCCCTGGAGGACAACGCAGGGTGTTACTGTTAACTAAGTCTTGATATGTGCTACTGTGCCTCACCATAATGTCTTCAGAATCCCCCAAATAATTGCAACTGTATGTTCTTGTTTGCTGCTTATTGATCTGCAATAAACATATTTTCAAAAAAAAAGTTCAGGGACAAGCTAGTTAATGGACTTTGAGATAAGGCCTTAACTATTTTTGTCAAACTATACCGTCTGTATTACTATAAGGGTTTATGTGGACATAAATTCACATGTTGCACATCATGCATATAAGAAGTCTTTTTTTCATATGTTTTTAAAACTTAATTTTTCATACTGCATGCTCTGTATTGTTTTTACTCATAAATCATATGTTCGACTGCGGCTATCATATTTTGACACTGACGTTTTCTATGACTTATTGTAGTTATTTGGCCTTTGCACGTACAGTATTTAAGGTATAGCAAGCCAACAGGTTTGATCTGTATTCTTTTTTGTAAATTGGGTGATGACACTATTTGCAGTAGGAAGTAGTTCCTGTTTTTGGATGGAAAAATAGAAAATAAAAGCAGAAATGTGAACATACAATAGTCATCTTGTATCTTTATGTAAAACTGACAAGAGAGAATGATGTCAAATGTGCAGTGCAAACTCTTACCACAAGGTGGAGCCATATTGTCACAGTAACACAATTTACAGTGGTACATCACAGCTACACAGGTTCAATTACCAGGTTGGTAATTGAACCTGTGTAGCTGTCAGGCCTGGATTGGCTAATCGGGAGCACGGGGAGAATTCCCGGTGGGCCAGTCTGATTGATGGTTGTGAGGGCCAGTGTGTTCAGGTGTGTTCAGGTATGGTACTGGGTTGAAATCATAGTTGAATATTATGGATGCTGTCCCTATGCTGCCTGCACTCGCAGCCCACTTTTGTATTTACAGTAGGCCTATTTATTTTTTCTTGCAGCCCACCGTTCTCTTCATTCATGCAGCCCACTCGCAGAGTGCAGCCTGGTTAATGATGACCTATTTATGTTCGGAGTCCTCCGACGGCAGCACCTTGCTAAAAAAATAAATATGTCAGCGTAGGCTACACAAGTCACTGGTACTTGTTGGAGGAGGCCACCGCAAGCAAAAATAAGCTGTTTTAAACGGGTAGTAGAAAGCGCAAAACGGCACTGAAAAGGCGTCAATTTAAAAAAGGAGAGTTCTAGAAAGTGACGCGGCCACATGAACTTTTTCTATTTTTCAGCAAAACGCCAAATGAAGACGTTGAGACGGGTAAGCTAAGTAGGAGAAGTGACTGCAAAGCAGCGTTTATGTTTATGAATCAAACTTGTTCTTGTAGCTCCGCAGCAGAGCTACTAGTCCAGTTTACTGCTAACAGTGACAATGAAGTAAGGTCACCAAGCAGCAGCTATATGAGCCCAGAACTCCAGTTTGGGCAGGTAGGGTTGCTCATTGACTGAATATTATAAGAATTAATAAGAGTGTGGTGTAGACCTGCTCTATATGAAAAATGCCCTGGGATAATTAATGATGCCAGATGATTCGACACTACCATAATGACACTGACTTGACTTGATCAGAAACCTTTGTAAAAAGGAGAGATTTGTGCTGAGAATTATGACAATTTATAAAATGATTTAGTGTCAGAAGCAGAGCCAGTAGTGTGCATTAGGGATAGCTGCTGTCAATGTGAATGGCACATATACTGTAAGCTGTGTGATCAAGCAAACATGATCAGATTAGCTACAATATAATCACTTTTTATGCCCAAATATTACTTGTGACCCATTATGAAAGTTGTATGAAATATTCAAAGGAAAAAATAGATGTCATTAGAAAGTGCAATACAATGTATCTTGTTCTTTATTTAATCTGTGATTACTTATTTGCACAGAAACAGATTCTGATATTGTTCAACATCATTGGGTTGTTGTTAAGATGTTAACTTTTCTAATAAATCTACATTGTGAAATAGTGATATTTTACAAAATACACAGAATTACAGGGATGTAGAGAACAGGGCGCTATTGCAGACTTATATACTAAGGTTTTGATTACATTTTTTTAATATAGTCATTCATGAAGTAAAGTGGGCCGGTCTAAGGCATGAAAATCCAGGGCTGAAAATGAGTTCCAATCCGGCCCTGCTGGATACTCAGTCTAAACAGTACTATTACTATTAACGTGTTTGTGTATCTCCTGTGGAAAGGGAGGGTGATGATAATCAGCATCTCATGTTACATTCTCTGGCTGCAAAAAAAAAAAGATTTCCGCCTCAGAAACTGAGCCAGTGGGTAATCAACAATAATATTAAGTTCCTGTTTCGGCAGAAAGCAGAAGTTGACGTTCTGCATCAGCTCCAGTTTCTGCCACAAGACAGAAAGCCCCCGAAACCAAGTCTTAGTACAGTTTCAGCCTGTCAGCGAGACTGAAGTCGAGTTTCATACACAGCAGCACGTCAGTGTGTCTGTGAAAGATTACACAATAACCCATGTAGAGTACAGCTTCACTGCTATTGTAAAGGTTGTCCTTCACGAACTGACTGAAATGCCCACTGAGCCAACAATGGGGGAAAAACATGTAGATTTACCCTACATGCAGACAATTTCAGCTAAAACATTGCAGATTGCAAGACAGCTCTCATGGACTCTAATTTGAAGTGGGTACTTTCTTAAGAATAACAAGTTTTACTTAGATTTACAGCAAAGCACAGAACCTACAGCTCACAACATGAACACATCCCCTCCCCCCCTAACATTAAGGGGTTACTGTGCTCCATGGCTGCTCAGCCTGGAAGTGGACGCTATGGAAACCAAAACTTGTGCATGTTAAATTTGGAGCCGATGAATGGGTTCAAAACCGAATTTTTCCAAACGATTCCAATAAAAAATGTATTCTATTGTAATCGTAATTTGGAAGTTGGAACCGGTTCTCGATGCCTAATCCTATATATCATAGGGGCGGCTGTAAAGCAGTCGCCTACCAATCGGAAGGTTGGTGGTTCGATCCCTGGTCCTGCAGTCCCATTTTGAAGTTTCCTTGAACCCCGAATTCCCCCCGATGCTGCGACATCGGTGTGTGAATGTTTAACGGATGAGCAGGTGGCACCTTGTATGGCATCCTCGGCCACAGTGTGGTGAATGGTTGAATGGTTCCTATACTATATAAAAGCGCTTTGAGTAGTCGTTAAGACTAGAAAAGTGCTATATAAATACAGTCCATAAAACAATGACATAGTTAGTACGCCTCTCCACAGCGCATGGCTTCTTCGGAGCCCTCCAAAGAGCTTAAGTATATAGAACAGTTACTTTCCCCACTACAAACCATGACATTTGTTTTCAAACGGCGCCACCCAAGCCATCTCACAAGCCCACTCTTGGATTGACGGCACCCCTTCCTTCCTCCATCCTCTTAAAAACATTTGTCTGGCTATCATTAGTCTATATACACGACGTTCCACTTCCAAATTGCTCTGGTGCTGCCTGAAATTCCACTGGATGTCCGTTACCTTCCGCTTTCTTTGTGTTGGAATTTTAAACTCTGGTCGATTTATGAGGACTATGGTTAACTGCTCCTCAGATCTCTGCAGGGTAAATCCAGACAGCTAGCTAGACTATCTGTCCAATCTGAGTTTTGACTTGTAAATAAAACCATAAGTTACAACATAAAACTTTTCAGGCTTCAACTGTCAGCCTCAGTATTGATATCTGCAGAAAGACAAAAGAAAAAGATCAGTTCTTGTCAAACAGTTGAAAACAAAACCCCCCGCTGTGGTGCACTCTGCTGTGTTACAGATATGGCCTTTAGACATACTGTTGTTAAAATAAGTGAGTCTTGGTGATTACCAGTCTCAAGCGGTGTCTGAACTCTCATGATCTCCCCTCAAGGATGAGAGAGGAGAATATTGTGAAATATCTCTTTAAAGGCACAGCGGCGTGCTGCAGAACATGCTGGGAGGAAATAGAAGAGGAGAGGACAGGAAGCACATGGAGACACCATCTGTTGTTGGGCAACAATGCAGCAAAAAAGTGCCAAGCTGGAGACACACGACACATATGACAAATGGCAAACAGACTGCAGGCAAAGAGGCTCTATATGCACAGACAGTATCAACAGTGTAAGCACACATTGGTCTAAAAATTATGCTTCAACATTTCAACAAAATTTTCAACTAGACTCCTATAAGATACAAAAAAACAGGAGGCACAGGTAGATCTATAAAATAAATATTGTAACTATAATAAGATAAGTAACATCCCATAAGAATATACTTAAAGTATAACACAGCACTATAATAAATTATAAGTTAGGGCTGTCACTTAAAAAAAATCATAATAGAATAAATTTAGAACTAACACATAATTTGTTTGTTAAAAATGCAACCCATAGCCTAACCCTAGACTTAATTGTACAAATTGCATTGTTTCATTCATTTGTGGTACCTCTGATGCCTTGCCTACATGACAAACTAATGTTGTTTTTAAGGAGTTACAAAAACAGCAAACTTACCATCATCCACAGTTTTCCATCGATGGTGTCAACTACAACATCTTCCTTACATGTCTTGTCAGATGATTTGGTGTCATGATTATTTGTTCAGCACATGCTGCCAGTTTCCTCCATTTTCCATTAGCAAAGGAGACAATAGCTTAGTTTACTGAGGGCAACTAATCTCAACTCAAATCATACTGACAGTGTAACACCCCCACTGGAGTACGAAGCATTGGTCTAAACCAGTGATTCCCAACCAGGGGATACTTCTGCTGTGGCCGGGGGTACATGGAAAGCTTGTAAAGCTCGACTAATATATAAATTAAAAAATATAAATTACGATTTGATTGGAAGAATATATCCAACATTAAATCATCTTCACAGGAACACTACATGTTGCAGTTATGTAAGAGAAAACAGAGCTCTCAAGTTCTATCAAATGTTTGGAGTGAGATTTCATCTGGAGGGGGAGGGGGCATGCTCCCCGGAGATTTCTTTTTGGCCATAAATGCCCAAATTTTGTGGCCGTTGGCACATTATAATGCCATTATTCCATCATATACATATGAGTTTGCCTCCCTAATTGTAAATGTGTTGAATTATTGTAAAGGAAAATTAGGCTTCTTCTGTGTTTTAGCCCACACAGTTTGTTAATAACTATTTATATTTCAAACCACGCCTATTCCTGACTAATCAGAACTTTTGTAATAAGAATCATTAAATTTTATTTATTAGCATCCCCTGCACCCCTACTTCCAACATCTAATTCTCTCTGTGCCCGCTTGCTAACTAGTTAGCAAGCGGGCACAAAAGTATGACTTAGGGCGTTTTCACACATGAAAGACCAAGGTTCATGTTTTTGTTACATTGTATACATTTGATCCGGTAAGTTTTGGTTTCACACTGCAGTTATGCAAGCGCACTAAAGATCTATACGTGACAAACCTACGTCCTGCCGTCATCACATACGTGAGCTGCGTCTCCAGATACTTATAACTGATTGGTCCTCTCGTATCCTCTCTCTGTGTCAGAGTTTTTCCAACTGACTGCTGCGCTCCCCTACTGCCACGCCTCTTTTTGTTTGGTTGTGATGTTGAGAAGCAAGACACGGGAACTTTCTTTCTGGAGCAATTATTCAGAGACAAACTGAAACCTACACTGTACATTTACTACCACTTAACAAATAAACTGCTGATGTATTCTCTGCTCTGATAGCCGACAGTTGTCTTCTCTGAGCGCATTCACCGTCACTCTCTCTCACTAAGCACCGAGCTATTCCTTAAAGGAGCTTCCCCGTTCTTGTAACACAAGGAGAGCCTGCCAGAGCTTCTTGTATTTGGTCCGAAATTCCGAACCATCCAAAAAATGCTTTCACACTATAAACGAACCAGACCATGGTTCAGTTTGGTCCGTACCGAGACCACCTCTTTTTATCGGACCCAAATTTGGGCTTTTGATCCGGACCGTGGTCCGGGGGAGGTTTCACACCTGTAATTTTGGTTCAGATCAAACTAAAAAGTCCGAAGTCCGGACCAGACAAGGTATGTGTGAAAACGCCCTTAGTTAAAAATGATTAGCTAGGCTAACTATTGAAGAAATGGTTAAAATACCTAAACGTTTAAATACTTAGCTAATGGTTGAAATGTTAGCTTACATTTGAAATAGGTTGCATACAGCGGTTCACAAACTTTTTAGGCAACGCACCCCCTTCTACATCTTGACCGGTTGATGCACCCCCAATCTTTTTTTGATCTTTTATTTTTATGGCCAAATTAAAGTAAGGGGCTTTTGACTTACATCGGCATGCTTTGTGTTCAGGTGGCGACATAGATAAGAGGGCTTCATACAGCTGTTAGCCAGAACCTCACTGCACACCACACACTGTGGCTTTGGGCAATCTGCATCGCCAGTCCAAGTGAAGCCCAGACCTAAATAAGCCAATCACAGTTAAACATGATCATCTTAATCAGTTGCATGTTTTCATACAAAAGCTTTACACACAACCTTATCAGATGTGAATATTTTATCACGGCAGTGTAGTCTTGATTTGGGTGGTCAATTCAAATTTCAAAGGGTGTTAATCTAGTTATTCAAGTAAATTGTATCACACAACCACAGCCAACTTTAAATAGTGAAAATGCTGCATGGCTAACTTTGGAAAACCACTAGCCAGAGTGGCTGGTGAGCAAAAAAGTTCATGTCAAGCCCTGAATGTATTTAAGGAAATGCATACAACATGCATTGAAAGTGAAATATTACCAAGATATGCGTTTAAATATGAATATATCCAAGATACATTGGAAATTGGAAACTGATTTATTTGAAACAGGGACAATGCACAAATAAACATTACACTTGTAATACAAGAGAATATGTCTTGGGCCAGGTTATAGCAACAATGGCTAATTTCCACCTGTAGTCCCTGGGCAGGTATGACATTTATAAAATAACAATTTAAAAAATAAATTTAACAGGACTATAGATGACGTTGTGTCCATAGTAATTAAAAACAAGCAGTTTAGCAAAAACAGAGGCGCCAGCTACCCACTCACTCTCTCTCTCCCCCCTCCCCAGCACACACACTCAAACAGAAGCAGCAGCTTAGGCACATTAGAGTAGGCTACAATCCAACTCTAGACACTCATTCATACATGGATACACACACACACACACACACACACACACACACACACACACACACACACACACTCACATATACAGTATCTTATAGATGTGTGCAAACTTGCTTACTCAACAACCAACTCTTTGTTAGGCATGAGAAAGTGTGGGAATTTGAACATAATATATATTCCGTGGGATGGACATTCCACTGCCTCATGGCCACACATGAGAAAGAGGAACTCCCAAATTGGGTTTTACGTTGTGGGATGCTACACTCCCCCTTGTAACGCTTTGAGTAGTTTGCACTGTTATTTCGGAGCAGAGTGTTACAAACTTTTTCAGAAGGGGAGCAGTAGCACTGTATATGATTTTATGTAGTAAAGACACATTTGAGTGTTTTATTAAATTATCAAAACTAAGTAGATCATATTTGGCAAGTATATGACAGTGATGATAATGACGTGTTTTTTCATCATTGATCTTGAGGGAGTTTTTATACAAAGATTCTAAGGGTTTTATGACTGTTTTACATGCCTGAGACCAGGATGTAATGCAGTATAGAAGGTGGGGGATGATCATTGCATTTAAGTATGTACTAGATGCTTCAGTGGTGAGAGAGCTTCTTATGTATCTAAAATTTACAAAATTAAATGTTGTGTGAATCTAGAGTTACCCCCAGATATTTAAATTTGTCTACATGTTTTATACATTGGCCATTTACTAAAATTCCAGGATAAGTTTTAAGTTTAGACCTGTTTGTAAAGAACATGACACTTGATAATTTCTTGGCCACGTCTGTTGCACTCCTCCCATGGTTATATAAAACGGTGTCATCAGCATACATAACAATATTTATGCCCTTGCAGACTGAAGGCATGTCATTAATATATAAGCAAAAGAGCAGTGGCCCTAGAATTGACCCCTATGGAACTCCCAGAGTAGAAGCAAGAGACGTGTGACATGTGATGATCATGTCATGCAACTGCTGAATAAGGGTACTGGCACCTTTTTTGGCCCGATTCAGGCACTGTTTATGACAAAGCTAGTCTATATCCACGACGTTCCACTTCCGGGATTGCTCAGTTGCCGCTGGAAATTCCACCGGATGTCACACTTTTCGGTCGGATGTCCGTTATCTTCTGCTTTATTTGTGTTGTATTGTTAAACTCTGTTCGATTTATGAGGACTATGGTTAGCTGCCCCTCAGATCTCTGCAGGTTAAATCGAGACAGCTAGCTAGACTATCTGTCCAATCTGAGTTGCTGTTGCCTTTGAATGTACATATTCCACCAAAACAAGTTCCTTCCCGGGGCTATTTTGCAGTGGCACCATGGCTCCGTCTGGCGCTTAGCACCGGCCAAGATGATTTTGATTGGTTTAAAGAAATGCCAATACACCAGAGCATGTTTTTCTCCCATCCTAGAATGCTGTGTGGACTAGCCAGACCTTCCTCCGCAGCGCTGTGGAGGAAGGTCTGGCACTGCAAGACTTTGAAACGCTAATAACATTCCCTTCAGCTCCAGCTGTACTTTTATTTTGTGCAAAGAAGCAAATATTAGCAATGTTAGCATGCTAACTAAAATGGTTACCATGATACCTGCTAAACATCAGCCTTTTAGCATTGCCATTGTAGGCATGATAGCATTCTAAAGTTAGCATTTACCTCCAAGCCTCAGAGATTAATTTAAAGAAACAATTTGGGACTAGATGTAAGCCACACAGAAAATGTGATTTGGTAGTATCTTGATTTGGTAGTATTTTGGTAGAAATGTTTTGTGCAGAAACATGAGTTGTCATGTCTTTTTAAATGGAAACATTTCAGCCATTGGGACTCAACCAAAACGTTTTTCTTTCAAGCACTGTACTACTTTGTCACTTTAAAAACTGTTGATTTGCAGGTTTTTCAGGTGATCCACAGAATTATTACCTGACTATCACCTGCACACATTTTCACACTATGTAATGAGCGGAGTGATTCCTACAGGGCTCTTACAGTCAGCTGCCGACAAGTAAAACAGGCAGAACAACTCCATATCAACCACCAACACTGCCTCAACACACGCTCAGTCACTTCAAGTGTCATTTCAAATTTTAAAAGACTTATTACATAAATACCAGGGAGCAGTTAAATCTGCTAAAACTTATTTTTTATCTCACCTGGTTGCTAGTAACACCCAGAGGCCTCAGGTTCTTTTTAAAGTGTTTAACTCACTTATTAACCCTTGTGAAACTGACTGTGCTGTGCCATCCACATTGTTGTGTGAAAACTTCCTGAAACACTTCATAGATAAAATTGCTGGCCTGAGCTTTTCATCCCCTGCTTTTACCAGTGACCTCTCTGTTACCTCTTTATGCCCAGCTGTCTTCCAGCAGTTTGAGCCAGTTTCACTCCACCTTCTCTCTGACATAGTCAAGCAGCTTCGTCCGGCTAATTGCCTGCTGGATAGTATCCCTGCACGCTTACTTAAAGATGTTTTTAACACTGTTGGGCCCAGTATTTTATCCTTGGTTAACTCATCTCTCAGCTCAGGGTGTGTTCCAGCTGCTTTTAAACATGCTGTTGTGCAACCACTTTTAAAAAAGAAAAATTTGGATCAGTTAGTTTTGTCTAATTTTAGACCTATTTCTAAACTACCCTTTTTATCTAAAGTCTTGGAGAAGGTTGTTTTTAATCAACTTCAATCATTTTTAGATGATTTTAGTATTCATGAAAAGTTCCAGTCTGGTTTTAAGCCACGTCACAGTACTGAAACTGCCCTCCTAAGAGTCTACAACGACCTTCTCTTAGCGGTCGACTCAGGAAACTCCGCTGTTTTAGTGCTCTTAAATTTGACTCCGGCCTTTGACACTGTCAACCACTCTTTCCTTTTATCCCGACTCAAACAAAGTGTTGGCATTACAGGCATTGCCTTAAAATGGTTTGAATCCTACTTGACAGATAGGAGTTTTGCTGTCCACATTGGTAACTGCTCTTCATCTGCTGCCCCTCTTTCCTGTGGGGTCCCCCAAGTTTCCATTTTGGGACCCATGCTATTTTCTTTGTACATGCTGCCCTTAGGGTCCATTTTAAAAAAACACAACATTTCTTTCCATTGTTTTGCAGATGATGTACAAATCTATTTGCCTGTAAGAAACAATGAGAAGGATACTATCCAGCCGATTGTTAAACTGCTTGAGTGATCTCAAATATGGTTGGATCAGAAGTTGTTGTGTTTGGACGTGCCTGTGTAGATACTCTCGGTACTTTAGGCTCCCAAATTCGTCCTTTTACCAGAAATCTGGGAGTGATTTTTGACAGTGCTTTTAAATTTGACAAACACGTTAGTTCTGTTGTTAAAACTAGCTTCTTCCAGCTGAGACTTTTGGCTAAGGTCAAGCCTTACCTGCTACGTAAAGACTTTGAAAGAGTCATACATGCATTTATTACGTCCCGTTTAGACTACTGTAACTCACTGTATGTTGGATTGGATCAGTCATCCCTTCGTCGGTTACAGTTAGTCCAGAACGCAGCAGCTCGACTTTTAACCAGGACTAAAAAGCGTGACCATATTACACCGGTTTTGGCCACGCTCCACTGGCTTCCTGTTTGTTTCAGGATTGAATTTAAAATTGTATTAATTGTTTTTAAGATCTTAAATGGGTTCTCGCCTTCTTACTTATTGGAGCTCTTACATGTCCACACGCCTGTCAAAGCACTGAGGTCGTCCAATCAGATGCTCCTCGATGTGCCCAGATCCAGGTTAAGAACCAAAGGTGACCGAGCCTTTTCAGTGGCTGCTCCAAACCTCTGGAATAGTTTACCTATTCATGTAAGAACAGCTCGGACCATTGAAACGTTCAAGTCCATGCTGAAGACCCACTATTATTCATTGGCTTTCAATTCAAGTTGAGCTTTGATATGTTGACCTTATTGACCTTATTCTTTTTCTACTGTCAGTTATTTTGTATTGTACATTGTGCTTTGTTTGTGTTTATTGTCTCGTTGCTTTTGGAGCATGTTAAGCACTTTGGTCAACTGAGGTTGTTTTTAAACGTGCTATATAAATAAAATTGAACTGAACTGAACTTCTGCTTGATCGCGCATTATGGAAGGCTTCCTCATTCTGTCAGTATCAATCAGATACTTACCTTTTGTGTCTTTTCCTTTTCCATTTGTGTCTTTTCTCCTCAGTCACCATCTCCATCTCCGACCATCATCTCCAGTCAGCTGGCTTCACCTCACGGACCCCCTCCCTCGGCACCCTGCTTCAGCCTCTCCTCGCTTCCTCTGCTCTCCAGTCCCAGTGCCTCTCCCTCGACTCCTCGGCTACGGCTTCCCCGCGCTCCCCAGAGTATCCAGCCCCAGTGCCTCTCCTGCGGCTCCCCAGTCGCAGCTCCCCTGAGTATCTCCGCCCTCCAGTTTCTCTACCCTTCCCTTAGCTGCTTCCCCATTCCTGGCATCTGCCTCCCCACTCCCACTTTTCCCCTAATCATTAATAAACCTTTTTGTTGTGAGCTCTGCACTTGAGTCTGTTCTGTTCCCCCGTGTAACAGAACAATCAACATGGACTCAGCGGGCTCACCCCCACCCCCGACCATTCTGATCCCTCACCCCCAGATCTGTCTTTCGCTGTGGCCTCCCAGGGGCGCTGCTCGGCCCAGCATGAATCAGCCATCTCCTCCATGGCCGAAATCTTCGCTCCCTGGTCGAGGAGGTCCAGCGACTGGGCCAACCTGCTCCTCCCCCCGATTCTCCCTATCCCTCCAGTAACTTCGCTCTGTCCGCTCACTCTGATCACACCCTCATGATTAATCCGGTTCCGCCCGTTCCCCTCGAGTCTCCGGTTTCTCTGCCTGACAAATTCTCCGGTGTGCTGGGAAGGTGCGAGGGTTTCCTCGTGCAGTTTTCCCTGGTGTTCCAAGGGCAGCCAGTAATCTACCACTCTGACGAGGCCAGGGTGCATTTTGTCGCTGGGCTGCTCCACGACTGGGCCCTCTTGTGGTACACTTCGGTGAATGAGGGACGGCCCGATCTCCTCTCCTCATACTCCGACTTTGCGGAGGAACTGAGGAGGATGTTTGATCGCCCTGTGCAGGGGGCTGAGACTGATTCCCGTCTTTTGTTTCTCCGTCAGGGGAATCTCAGTGTCGATCGCGTGTTCCTGAACGGGCTTAGCGAGCAGATGAAAGATCTGCTAGCCGCTAGGGACGAGCCGGAGAGCCTGCACAGCCTTATTGAAACTACTATTGACCTAGATAATTGCATCCAGGAGAGGCAGAGAGAGAGAGAGCTCCACGGTTCGCCCTCTTCCGGGCATGCCCCCCGCCACCTTGGGTCTCTGCTCCCTCGCCTTCCCAGCCACGTTCAATCAGTCCTCCGGCAACCCCGTCTCCGCCCCCCCCGAACCCATGCAAAAAAAAATGCCCGTCTTTCCCCAGAAGAACGAGAGCGCCATTGCCTGGCCAGGGTCTGCATTTACTGCGGTAACCCCAGTCATTTCATTTCCTCCTGCCCCGTCCGGCCAAAAGAGTCGGCTTGCCAGTAGCAGTGGGAGCCCTGGCGAGCCGGACCTCTCCCAACCCCCGCCTCCTACTGGAGGTCTCCCTGTTGTGGCAGGAGGTGACACTCCCTGTCGTGGCAGGAGGTGACACTCCCTCTGGGAGCGCTGGTAGATTCCGGCGCTGATGAAAACTTTTTGGATTTTTTTAAGTTGCTCGACAGCTCTCTATCCCTCAAATTCCCCTCGACACGCCCCTTCACACCACCGGCCTCAACGGCCAGTCGCTCACCACTGTCACCCATGCACTGTACTCCCCCGCTCTGGCTCCTCACCTCCGGTAACCCTGTCCTTTTCACCTGGCTCATCACCCACAACCCCAATGTGGACTGGGCGTGGGGGAATACCACGACCTTGCCCAAGTGTTCAGCAAAGACCAAGCTTTGTCCTTGCCCCCCCACCGCCCCTACGACTGCTCCATAGCCCTCATCCCAGACGTGCCCCTCCCGTCCAGTCGGCTGTTTAATCTGTCGCGTCCGGAGAGGGAGGCTATGGAGCAATACATAAAGGATTCCCTAGCCGCCAGTATCATTCGCCCCTCCTCGTCCCCATTAGGCGCTGGCTTTTTCTTTGTGTCAAAAAAACCCAAAACCCTCCGCTCATGTATTGACTACCGGGGGCTCAACTCCATTACCATAAAGAATAAATATCCGCTCCCCTTGATGGACTCCATGCACGAGTCCCTCTCCCGGTCCGTGGTGTTTACTAAGTTGGATCTCAGAAATGCTTACCACCTAGTACGGATCCTGGAGGGGGACGAGTGGAAAACCGTGTTTAACACCCCACTGGGTCATTATGAATATCTAGTTATGCCCTTCGGCCTCACTAACGCCCCCGCCGTCTTTCAGGCCTTAATCAATGACGTTCTCTGCGACTTCCTGCACCGCTTTGTATTCGTCTACCTTGACGATATTCTGATCTTCTCCCCCGACCCAGTCCAACACACTGAACATGTCTGTTTAGTGCTGCAGCGGCTTCTGGAGAACAGGCTGAGAAATGCAAGTTCCATGTTCCCTCTGTACAATTCCTGGGTTTCATTATTGAGAGTGGGCTCTGAGCGGCCCCTGCGAAGATTAAAGCCATGGCCGATTGTCCCACCCTTTCCTCTGTTAAGCAGCTACAGCGTTTTTTGGGGTTTGCCAACTTTTACCGCCGGTTCATTTGTAATTATAGCTCCTTAGCCACTCCTCTCACCTGTCTCACATCCCCTTCTGTCCCCTTCGTTTGGCCTCAAACCCTGACCCTTCCCTTCAGTTTGTGGTGGAGGTAGACGCCTCAGACGTGGGCATTGGGGCCACCCTGTCACAGCGCTCCCCCGCTGACCAAAAACTTCATCCCTGTGCCTTTCTTCTCCTGCCGCCTGACTCCCACCGAGCAGAGATATAGCATGGGGACCGTGAGCTACTGGCTGTCAAGCTGGCCCTTGAGGAATGGAGGCACCTGCTGGAGGGCGCCCAACAGCCCTTCCTAGTCTGGACAGATCACAAAAATCTTTCCTACCTCCACACCGCCCAGAGACTGAACTCCCGCCAGGCTAGGTGGGCCCTGTTCTTCAACAGATTCAACTTCACCCTGTCCTATTGCCCCGGATCCCGTATACAAAAACCTGATGCCCTGTCCCGTCTCCATTTAGCCGATGACCCAGTGGACCAGCCAGACCTCATTCTTCCTCGTTCCTGCCTCGTCGCCTCACTGGTATGGGAAGTGGAGTCCGCCGTCTGCTGTGCCCAGTCCACAGACCCCGACCCTGGTACGGGCCCCTCCAATCGCCTCTACGTCCCTCCGAGTGTACACTCCCAGGTCCTCCAGTGGGCGCATGCCTCCAGGTTCAGCTGCCACCCGGGTGTGGCCAGAACTCTGTTCCTGCTCCGCCAACGGTTCTGGTAGCCCACCGCCGAGAAGGACTGCCGCGCCAAGCCTTCCCACCGACCGCCCGCCGGTCTGCTCCGCCACCTTCCAGTCCCCGGTCGGCCCTGGTCCCACATCGCCCTGGACTTTGTTACTGGTCTACCTAACTCCCAAGGCAACACCGTCATACTCACCGTTGTAGAACGGTTCTCCAAATCAGTCCACTTCATTCCCCTGCCCAAGCTGCCCACTTCCATGGAGACCACCTGCCTCCTGGTCCATGTCTTCCGCCTCCACGGGATCCCCCAGGACATCGTCTCCGACCGGGGACCCCAGTTCACATCCCAAGTATGGAAATCCTTCTGTTGAACCCTCGGCGCTACAGTTAGCCTGTCCTCCGGCTATCACCCACAGACCAACGGGCAGACTGTGCGGGCAAACCAGGATCTGGTGGCGGCTCTCAGGTGTGTGGCATACCGTATCCCCTCCTCATGGAGCTCCCACCTCCCTTGGATTGAATATGCGCACAACACCCTCATCAGTGCTGCCACCGGGATGTCCCCATTCATGTGCGCCATGGGTTTTCAGCCACCACTTTTCCCTGACCTGGAGGAGGAGGTGGCAGTTCCATCAGTCCAGTCCCACCTTCGGCGGTGCAGACGAGTGTGGAGGGAGGCCAGGGCAGCCCTTCAGCGCACGGCTTCCCGAAACAAACGTTTGGCTGACCGTCATCGGAGACCCGCTCCCGTTGACCAGTCGGGCTAGAGGGTGTGGCTCTCCTCCCAGGACGTCCTGCTTCAGACCTCCTCTAAGAAGCTTGCTCCCCGGTTTGTAGGCCCATACCCCATTGAGACGTTCCTGAATCCCACCGCCGTCAGACTCAAGCTCCCCCCGCTCATCTCAAGATCCACCCAGTCTTCCACGTTTCTCACATCAAGCCGGTCTCCACCAGTCCTCTCTCCGCCCCAGGGGCAGCGCCCCCTCCTCCACGGATAATCGACGGCCACCCGGCCTATACTGCACTTGAGTCTGTTCTGTTCCCCCGCGTAACAGTTACTCTCCTTTGATTGCTACAGTACATGAAAGAACAGATGAAGAAAGAGTGAATGGAGTCACCACAAAAGTTACATTGTAGCAAATTTAAACATTTCAAGCAACGGCAAATATAACTTTTGAAATCAACACTTTTGTTCACGGTTATAGCCTGCAGCCAAATAGCTAGCTGTTAGTAAATTACGCCTATGTAGCATCGCTAGGAGACGCAACTATGTCATGGCAGGTGTATTGCAGGACCCAAGAAAGCGCAGTGTCAAGTTTGAAGTTCTTTGGATTAGCGGTTCTTGTGAAAGCTGCCAGCAGCAATACCGGAGGTCAAGCACCCGTTCCGAACAGGCATGTTTTAAACGGGCAATGCATGATTACAAAATAAGAAAATGTCTGAATCTTCCCTGATGTCTGAAGGTTAGAAGCATGAAGACATGATGACTGAACAAGTTGTGCTTAAAGGAATAATGCATCTCCTTGAAAGTCACTTTACATTAACCAATAGGACTGGGTACCGAACGTCGATACTTTTTAGGCACCGACCGAATTGCCTCCCTAGTATTGAGTATTGAAAAATGCCTTGTCAATACCAAATTTCAATACCCAAGGAGTAAATCTCATCGTCAGTGAGCCAATAAGCATGCAGCATGCTTCTACCAATATTTAACAATGCTTGTGATTGGCTGACCTCGTAGAGGTATGCAGGAAAAACATACGTTAAGCACAGAGACAGGCCTCACGTGTGTTGTACTTTGAAAGGCTTGACTAGGTGTAAAGGAGCTGAAAAAAAAGATTTGTACCATAATGTAATTTCTTTTTGTCAAAATGGATTTTATAAAATTGGTATCAAAGTCATGGTATTAGTATCAGTACCGGTATTGAACATTTTGAAAT
>CM046803.1:29979843-29982343 GCA_025617405.1 Perca schrenkii | reverse complement strand
AAGGTTTTAAAATATAAGATAGCACTTTATATTTTATCACCAAGCTTCTTAACGTAACACCATTTACCTGTCATAGGTTTTCTGACGGGGCTTTTCTCTTTGTATTGTGGTGCATAGTATTGAATGTTGATGTGCAAATTAATACTGCATTAGTTCCAGTCAGATTAGAGGATCTGTAATCAGTGATGCTTCAGAAGTCAGGCAGATAATCTTAGATATATTAAATATTTGAAATTGAGTCCCTTGTCCATGTCTACTCCTGTGCTGCGAGTTTATTCAACGGTATCTGTCCAACTTTTGGCAGACAAACTGTGGTTCTTTGGCTCCAACCACAGAGGTTTACCTTAACCAATGAGATTATTCCTGTTTCCACAACAACTCTGCATCTGACCAATGTGTGCTTACAGTCTTTCAAATAAATGTACAGTGATACAGTGCTCACATTATTCAATCACTTCCAGATGACAAAATTCTTAATCCACATCCCCATCTTTATTTAAATTATGTAAGTGTGGCAAATTTCACATTTTAGGGCAAATGTCCCGTTATTGTGGCCCATCAGCAAGCATAGTGAATATTCATCTATGGAACAATCACATCTTAATCAATAGGCCAGATATATACTATTTCAAGTGTTATATTATTTACTTCTCCTCTATACCAATTATTATGGGAGTTATTCCTGCTGTTACTGTACATTAATACTCATACTATAATGCAAACAATAATGTAAATATCAAAATGCTGTACAAAAACCAGGATGTACAGGAAATCAGTTGGGAACGACAGCATACAGATAAACAAAAAAATACAAAAAAGGCACTTAAGAATATTACACACACACACACACACACACACACACACACACACACACACACACACACAATTCAGAGACTTGAGCCCATGTTGTCACACAATTCACCTGAAAAGTTATTTTTACAATTATATCAGATACACTTGGCTAATGATAAACAAGGCCTTATCCTACAGGAAGAACAGCTGACAGGAAGTCAGGAAGGAGTGTTTAAATCCCCGATCCTATGCATCACCGTTGTCTTACACCTCGCATGGCTTATTTTTTTATTTCACAGATATCTGTCTATTGCAACCAAGAACTCAAATGTCTGCTTGAAATGATTCCTAGAATTGAACAAAGTTGCACAAAGTTGCCCTAACACTGCCGAGTCCCTATTGGCTGACTGGACGGCTTAATACACACTCCCTGACGCTAATATTGGCCTTCCATTTAATACTAAACACCAACAGGGTGATGCTGTCAACCTCGGATACAGCATGTTGAGGGTGATGATATGTTTTTTTAACAACATCTCAGAGGTGAGTGTCAAATCTGCTTCACTTCCTTAAGCAGCTGCTAACTCTAAAGAAAATTATAATTCAGTGTAGCGTTCTACGTGTTAATTAAGTGACTCCTGCAGACTCATTAAAGTACAGCTCTAGGGGACTTTTTTTGTTAAGTTATGTAATGTTATGTTAAAAATCTGACAAACATATCTGCAGCTGCACAAACGTACCACTAGAAGCTTTTAACTGTCGTATTCAATAGGGCTGGGTCCCTAACGACGATACCTTTTAGGCAGCGACCGAATTGCCTCCTTAGTGTAGAGTATCAAAAAAATGCCTTGTCATTCAACACCAAATTTCAATACCGGAGGAGTAAAACTTAGTGATGGTCAAATGAAGCTTCGCAAACCAGTGTCTTTACTTTCTGAGCTCACTAGATGGTGCTGTCTGTTCAACAAAGGGTTTGAAAACCCATTGAATTGCCATTCATTTAACCTTTTTTTTTTTAACAGTGAGCGCCATCTAGTGAGCTCAGAAAGTAAAGACACTGGTTCGCGAAGCTTCATTTGACCATCACTAGTAAAACTCATCAGTCAGTGAGCAAATAAGCAAGCAGCATGCTTCTACCAAGATCTAATATTGCTTGTGATTGGCTGTGTAGAGACACAGGAAAAACTCTCCGTTACGCACAGAGACGGGGCTCACGTCTGTGTTGTATTTTGAGAGGCTTGACTACAGTGTGCATCACATAGATGTAAAGGAGCTTAACATTTTTGGAATTTTTGCATCGTAATGTGTAGGGTTCGAGCAATTATCGGCCTGGCCGATTGTCGGGGCCAATATTTGGCAATTTGAAGATTATCTGTATCTGTGTTTTATTGTACCGATAACCCATAAAGTTAGTTATTAAAAACCGCACTACTTTGGCTCCACTACATCTCTGTAAGCTGTCTGTTGCAAGGGCTGTTATTTTATTTTTTATACTGTGTTATTTTCATTTTTAGTGTAAATGCATATCTGTTCGAAACATCCATTAGTAATGTGAAATGTAATTTCTTTTTGTCAAAATGGATTTGATAAAATTGGTATAAAAAAAAAAAAAAAAGTATCGTTGAGGAACCGCTATTGAAGTCACGTTATTGGTACCGGTACCAATTCTTTTTGAATGATACCCAGCCCTAGCATTGACAGTGACAGG